>JAFBJT010090181.1:25041-39049 GCA_016785325.1 Chascanopsetta lugubris
GAGGAGGGGGCGTGTCTGGCTCTGTCGCGTTGTTTTGACGCACCAAAACAACAGCAGAGCATCATGGGATTTGTAGTATAAGCGGTGAATGTGGCATTACAGCGCTGCCGCCGTGTAATACCGACGGGCCAGCTCTAATATTAATTTGAAATTGCCTCGCGGGCCAAATATAATTACACTACGGGCCAAATTTGGCCCGCGGGCCAGAGTTTGACACCTATGGTTTAAAATGTAGTAAATCAAATGAATAATTAGTGTTATGCAACATTCTTGACACAAGAGCTTTCGGATGGGTTCTGTGTTGAAGCCATGGTTGCCAATACTTTTTAAGGATCTGCAGGAGCCCTGTTTATATACTGTACACAAAAAACCTGAAAGGATGTTCCAACTATCTTTGACTCCATAGACCTGAAGTCAGGTTGGAATCGTACACAAACTGAAGTTCAGCACATTCTAGAAAAACAATAATGAATGTTACCTGTTCTCTAGCCGTGTGTACAGCTGAGTGTTGTCCGTGCGCAGGACAAAGACAATGTGAAACCAGCGCTGAGGAAACAGGTCACATCCATGATAGTCAACAATCACGCCACCTTCCGTCATCTTTTCATCCAGCTCATCCACCACCTACAGGATCAAATGTCACAACATTTACATTCATCCACCCAAACTCAAGGTGTGCTCTCTCAGACCTGAGGGCCTCATGTAGAAAACTTGCGTACAAAGTGTTCGTGCCAACGTTTCCACGTCAAGTTCCTGATGTATAAAAAAGTACTTTTGCGTATCCACCGCGAACGTTTGTCTGGCTGCTGTGACATGCCCGAATTATTTTGTAAAAACAATATATTTCATGGCGCGAATACGTTACTATTTAATCATTTACCGACATCAGAGATGACAAGGAGGAAACGTATATTCTAACCAAATAAATGTGGCATTTTTAGCATTTTCACATTGGCTGAAATGTATAACGGAAATGTACGTGGAATTTTTCGTACAAAAGCGTTTATACATCTGTCGTACAAACTTTTTGAATGTTGGTACACAAGGATCTACAACATGGCACTCTTTAATTACATGACTCACCCTGTCCTCATCCAAAATTGGGCACTGATACTCTTCATCAAAACCATCATAGAGTTCTCCTAGGGAGAGAGAATCCAATAATTAGACTTGGTACAATGCTGCCATTGACCTACAACTTGACAAAAGGCAATACAGCTTTTAAAGGTGCAGTGTGTAGGATTTTGGTCATTTTTGTCACTTAGAAAAATATTACAAAACAATTACAAAATGACATTTTCATGAATTTATACGAACCAAAATGTTTTTATTTTTCCCTATTACGCTGAAATGAGCCCATTAATGTATATTTACACGAGGAGTGGGTCCTTTCTACGAGGGACGCCATGTTTTTGTTTATACTAGCCCAGATTGGACATACTAAACATGTTTCTAGTTTTAATGAAAACTGAAGTCTATCATGCATGCTCAGAAGGGTGAGGGTGAGGTGATGGATACAACATGCAACTTCACCTTTAGGTGTCCCCAAATCATGCACACTGCACCTTTAAGGGACTGTCAGTAATTCTGGGGAAAGCTTGTTTCTAATTAAACGTACCACCAAAACAAACCAACAAATACACAACAGTCAATATAGCCACATTTTCATGCAAGTTAAGAGTCTTTGCAAGTGATCCATTGTGTAGTGCTGTTTGAATGAATTGTTTCAAGAATCTAAAGAATAATACATGAAATGCACCACAGCAACTGAGAAAAACTGTAATTACTGGTTTGTTTCAGATTAGTGGGATCACCATTATCGACAGCCTTGTCTCAGATAAATCTACTGGGCTCTTTCACACAAATTTAATGAGCTGATCCTGTTGCCATTTCAAGACAACATATCAACATTACAAAAAACAACAACATTACAATTGAAGATCTAAACTGCATCACACTGGTTTTCAAAACATCATAATTCATGACAAAAAATAAGAAATTAAATAAAAAAGTTCACTCCACTTATTTCCAGTACAACATTCATGGCAGTCCAGTTCACTTCGTAGCTCTCCACACATTCCCTTCCAATTTTCTTTAAAGAGTTCACTCTCCATGGTCATATCGAGTGTTACATATTAGTATCAGTGTGCGTTTCACGGGCTCTGATCTTTTAGTAATTAAGTAAATTAGTTGAAGATTGTACCTTCCCGTGCCAGGTCACCAATGTTTACATAGGTCAGACCTGTCCGCTGGGCCAACTCCTTCCCCAAAGTGGACTTTCCAACACCAGGGGTTCCTGTAGCACAGAGAGACAAAGTTTCAGAGTCAGTATTATGTTAATTTTGTATAGTGTAAATATTCAGTGTTCTACATTAAAAGATGCAGTGTGTAAGATTTCAGCAATGTGTCACTTCTAAAAAATATTACAAAACAATTACATACAGACATTTACACAAATTCATAATCACCCGTTTTACTTTTTTCCATTAACCTGAAATGAGCCCAATAATGTATGATAGCATGGGGAGCGGGTCCTCTCTACGGGGGCTGCCATGTTTATACAGGTGCCCAGAGTGGACATACTGAACATACTTTGAGTTTGAATGACAACTGAAGTCTACCACAGGTTCTCCTGCATGTTCAGAAGGGTGCGGGGTGAAGTTATGGATACAACATGCAACTTCACCTCATCGTTCGGAAATTAGTTTGTATGGTGAGGTGTGCCAGTTCAGGTGGTCAATATGTGTAGAATCATTCAAACTCATTCAAAGATGGTTAGATACATCTGTGAGCGGCCAACAGACAAGCCCAGTGATTACATTACCTGTTAACAGAAGGTTTGGACGCTTCTTCATCTCAATGCCTAACCAGCCACCGACACGTGCTTGGATGATGGTCTATCTGAAAGGCACATCCGTAACATTAGTTCTTTCTGCCACAGCAAAAGGACTCGGAAGCATTCCGAGCCAAAAAGACCTTGTTCGTAGGAACGTGATGACGACAACAGCAGCCTAATGACCCACAAGCGCACTGACGTCTGCTTCTTCTAATCCTTTCTCCCCCCTCTTTAGCTACAGTTGCTACTTCTTCTTCTTCTTCTTCTCTTTTTGCTACCACGACAACTACAGATACTACTTCTGGTTCTTCTTCTTCTTCATCTTCTTCCTCTTCCTGTTGTCAGGATGTACGCTGCCGGGCACGCCACTGCCCTCCTCAGGGTGCAGCGTTAAATGCCAGATTCAGCGTGTTAATCTTCCAATGGATTCCTGGTTCGTGGGGGAATTCAAGCACTGGTGCCAGTAAGTAGCTCTCAAAGTGGCAAAGCAAAGGGTTGAAGGAGAAGGACTGGACTCCCGAGTCTTATCGTCGCATCACGTACGAAACAATGGAGGGAGCGCTGGAGTTGTTGGTGGCGGAAAAAGTACATGCAGCCAGATAGTCCACAATTCTCGGTGAGAATGCGCAACTCTTCTATAACATATCCGTCTCAGCATGACCCACACACGCTCATCACTTCCTCATTTGAACTATTTGACATGTATATCGCCATGTTGTAAAGAGTGGACTTCGCGTCGTGTAGAGTAAGCAGGCTGTGGGCATGAGTTTTCGGTACACGTCCCCCTACTGTTGGAGGAATGTTTTCGGTTTTCAGTCCCCCTCAATTCCCGCTACACGGTTTGGGCACATACGTGTTTTGGGTGCGTACGGGTCGACGTTATCTTTCACCACTGTCGGCATCGCTGCTGCAGTTTGACGTTCCACGTCTTTTACGACAATGGCATGTCAGTTTACGGCACAACACATTCAAACTAACGCCCCTTTCAGTTTTTGTTTCCTCGAGTTGCCAGTACAATTACCGGAGGAAACAAACATACGTTTTAAATTCAACTTCACACTTCGGACACGGCAAATGCTCAAATACGGAGTTCGGAGACTTCTCATGAGTCAGTGAACTCTCCCTGAAAGCTTCAGGGAGTTCATCAAGCGTATAATATCCCCCCAGGTACGGTCAAATAACGTTTGCCGTTTGTTTTTCAAGTATGTATGTGTTTGTTACCTGTGTATGTGCGCGTGCATGCGCCAGTTCATCTTTGCACGGTGAAAAAGAAGGTTGGGACACTACTACCAGCCTTTGGTCCAGCTGTACACTAACGTTCTTTTCTCCTCACACCAGGTCTGGACTGATCTGCTGGTGAAGGATGAAGAAGCTTCCTGTGGGAGATGAGGCTACTTCTAGCAGACCTAAAAGCAAAGTAAGTTCATTGCGATCCGTACTAGCCGACTCATGGCTGCTGGACAAATGTTCAGAGTTTAAACTTTAAAGGTGCGGTGTGTAAGATTTTGGTCACCCCCCCCCCCCCCCCCCCCCCCCCCCCCACTTCTATTGGTAGAAAAAAAATACATCAGCATAATTACAAAGTAACATTTTAAAAACCTGACAAAAGGCAATACCGTTTTTGAAAGGTGCAGTGTGTACGATTTATGTCATTTTTGTCGCTTCGAAAAATATTGTAAAAACAATGACATACTGACATTTTCATGAATTTATACGAACCAAAATGTTTTATTTTTCTCCATTAATGTATATTTACATGAGGAGTGCGTCCACTCTACGTGGGGCGCCATGTTTTTACTGTAGCCCGGTGTGGACTTACCAAACATCTTTTGAGTTTCAATGACAACATAGTGCTACCATAGGTTCTCCTTCATGCTCTGGAGGATGAAGGTGAGGTGATGGATACAGCATGCAACTTCACCTGTTGGTGTCACCAAATCTTACACATTGCACCTATAAGTGAAATCCATAAAGACACAATGAGCTGAGAATTTCTTATTGTTGTCATTTTCTATTTGTCAATATGTCTTTTATATTTAGAGCAAAGCCCCTTTAATTTCCTTCAAAGCTACATTGTGTAGGATTTAGTGACATTTAGTAAGCTTACATGTTGCTGCTAAATAGACTTGATGTTCCTCTCCATGCATGGGAGAACCTATGTTCACCATCAGTTATCGCGAAAAATCAAAATGTGTTTTTAATATTCTTTATTGCTAGCTTAATTGACCACAATCACGTTTTTGTCATCTACAATAGGTAAAATGCTGGGTGGATCCTGCTTTCACTGATATGCCTGCAGAAAGCTTCTCTGTGCCTGGACGGAGTAAAGTGTCATGTTTAAACACCGAGTCCAAGAGGGCGAGGAAGAGGAAAGGAGAGGTCAGCAGGCCAGAACCTTTGAGAGAGCCCGCCCTGAGGGACCAGGATGAGCCCTGGGTCAACAGATATGCCCCCTGCTCACAGGTCAGCATCATTATCGTTCGATTTATGCTGGCTTGTTTGTTATCAGCTGTCCTAAATCCAAAATGGACTCACTTTGCTTGGGATAATGGTGTTGGAGACAGGGAGTGAGACATAATATTATGACATTTGTTGTCTGTGTTGTGTTCATGGCATACCTTACTCAGGTTACATGCTGAATCACAACATCTTTGTGTTTTTCATACAAATTCTTTGATCAAGCTCTCCATTTAAGTTCAGCCCAGTCTGTTCTCATAGATGTTGTAAATATCTGTTTTTTATACATACCGGTACATAAAATTATTACATAAAGTTTATTTTGTTATTTTTCCTCATTCGTACAGAGGTTTAAGGGCTAATGTCACATATTTTAAACCCCTGTGAGCTAAACTGATGTGTGAAAATGTGATTGATTCGTTGATTAAGCGATTTATTTAAATTTTGGTCTATTCCTTTCAGATTAGCTTGCTGCATAATTTTATTTGAAGCTCTGATATCCTCTAATTTCAACCAACATCAGTGATCATGTTTTTAAATCTGTGTGTTTGAGGCCTCAAGTTTTAATATCATGAAGAGTGTCAAGTTAAAACCTTCTTGTTGCAGTAATGGCGTCTATGTGTTTGTGTAGGCTGAGCTGGCTGTCCACAAGAAAAAGATAGAGGAGGTGGAGAACTGGATGAGAGATCACATGAACTTGTCAAAGGTAATTTAGAAATCTGATGTTTTGTTTGGAAACCAAGACGCTAATAAGAATTTGAAATGATCACATTTTATTTGATATTGTCTGAAATGAGGTTGCATATTGATATTAAACCTACCTGTTGTTGTCATTTGTAGGGTGCTATCTTAGTGCTGACTGGACCATCAGGCTGTGGGAAGACTGCAACATTAGAGGTTTTGGCTCGGGAGCTGGGCTTTAGGATTCTGGAATGGATCAACCCCACCAACCTGCACCCATACAGCAGCAGTGAGCATGGTCAGGAGAATCCCTCTGCTACACCTCATGTCTAACGGTATCACTGTCCGTTATTAATTTATAGTAGTTACCCCCAAAACTGTTGGAGCGGGCAGCTTTCTTTCTTATGTTGGCCTACACTTATCAATAAATTAAAATGAACAGATAATCTAAAAGTGATTGAAGGTAAATAATATCAAATGAATATATCAGGCACATTTTCTGAAGGAAGGGTTCAAACAACAAGATGCTGTGGCTGATGTGGCTTTGTGTAGAAGTTGTTGGTTTGAATCCTGGCTTTCCATCCACCCTTGGATCGCTTTTTATAAAAATGAAGTTGTAGAATATTGCATCTACACTGTATTTCTAAACACTCGAATGCAGGGGTGTCAAACGAACATTTAGTTCAGAGGCCACTTACAGCCCAATTTGATCTTAAGTATCAGTAAAGTAGTAGCACAATGACCTTAAAACCCATACAACTCCACAGTTTTCCCTTTTAGTTTTAGTGCAATCCTGGATTGAAACCTCCGTTGTGCCAGGTTTGGCACACCGGCCGTATGTTTGACATCCCTGCTCTAATGACAATCTAAGGATATTCCTGATTATTTTAAGAAACAACAACATATTGCTCCCTTAACCAAACACAACCTATTCTCATTTGGCATTTCATTTAATCATACTTGTCGGTGTAATGATGTCTTATCTTGCCTAAAATGCACAGAATAGCTTTTATTAAATTCCCTTTAATACAACAATGACATATAGTCTTAATAACTGTAGGTGTGTGAAATCAAACAAAATCTTGTTATGTGTTAAATAATACTAGGTCTTACTTTGAGTCTTCATTTTTTTTGTCAGAATGGAGGACAAATGGTTTCTCCTGTAGCTCTCAGTTAACCGAGTTCCAGGAGTTTCTCCTTAAAGCCAACAAGTACAGCTGCCTCCAAATGATGGGTGACGATCGAGCTACAGAAAGGAAGCTCATACTAGTGGAGGTTTGTGCTTCATCTTCACATGTTCCTATGTTCAACCTAGTTTGTCAATTATATTCATTTTTTTAAAACTTGGGTTACCCATTGTTTATGTCTGAGACATCGTAATCTGCTCAATTCTTGCTTTTTTTGCTTGATGAAGATGAGTAAAATTGCGCCGTTTCCCCCCCTGCTCCAAGTCAGAGTAGAGATGGCAGTTACATACTCCACTGAGACTGGAAGGGTCTCTTCAAACAGTAAACCCTTTACACATAAGGTAGAATAAATGCAAAGTATATGACAGAATTTACTTGTTTGGTTTTATTAATTTAGTATTTTTTATCCCTGAGTCCCAAATGAAAAGATTAAAAATAAACGGAGATAATAGATAAACATAGTTTCCCTGTTTGTATGGGTAATAAAGATTGTAAAAAAAAAAACAATAAAACCAAGTCAATTAAAAGTGCTGTGTGTAAGATATGGTGACATCTAGAGGTGAAGTTGCATACTGTATCCATCACTTCAGCTTCACCCTTCTGAGTATGCAGCAGACCCTATGATAGCCCTCAGTTGTCATTAAAACTCAAATCTGGTCAAGGCGTACTTCTAGGACCTGCAATTCTGCTTCATCACCTCAGAGTTCACCACCTAGTGGCAGTGCCTGGACGTAAGCATCATGGCAGGATGCACCATCTCCCCGCTGGCATTCACAATGGCAATGGAGGTTATCAGTTGGGCCTCAAAGTGGGTTGTTGGTGGACAGCGAGTCGACTCTGGCTCACGCCTTCCTCCACTCAGAGCCTACATGGACGACATTGCAACATTGACCACCACTGTCCCACGCACTAGGAGACTGCTCAGAAAACTAGAGGAGAATATCAGCTGGGCCTGTATGAGGATCAAATCATCTAAGTCACGCAGCATCTCAGTTGTGAAGGGAGCGCTCTCTGACCTGAAATTCTTCATCGGAGATGATCCAATCCCCACAATATCTGAGCAGCCTGTTAAAAGCCTTGGAAGGTGGTATGATGCAAGCCTGAAGGACAAAGACCAGGTGCAACAGCTGCACAAAGACATCAGCAGTGGCCTAAAGTCCATCGACAACACCTGGAAAGTTAAAGGCCTGGTGCCTGCAGTTTGGTCTGCCGGTGTTTTGGTCCTAATCGCAACAGTGGAGAAGCTGGAAAGAGGAGTCACAGGATACCTAAAGAAATGGCTCGGAGTTCCACGATGCCTGACCACTATAGGCCTCTGTGGAGATGGAGTCCTCAAGCTGCCCCTCACCAGTCTATCTGGGGCATTCAAAGGTGCAAAAACCAGGCTTCAGATGAGAATGAATGAATCTCTGGATCTGGTGGTGAGCAACAACGCACCAACCTTGGCAACTGGGCGCAAATGGAGGTCAGGAAAGGCAGTCCAGGAGGCAACAGCAGCCCTCAGACATGCTGACATTGTTGGTCATGTACAGCTACGAAGAGGAGGCCTTGGGCTAACATCTAGCCACATCGCCTGGAGTAAGGCCACTGCACCAGAGCGGCGGAAGATGGTAGTGGAGAAAGTACACCATCAGGAGGAGGCTGCAACGTGTGCCAAGGCAGTCTACCTTGGCAAACGGGGGCAGTGGACTCGATGGGACAGTGTGGAGAGGAGGAAGATCAGCTGAAAGGATCTGTGGGCCATGGAAGCGAGGTCAGCAGCACTTGACCCGCGACTGGAAGATGCTAGTTGACATCGGCTGGCAGCTTCTTTTTCCTACGGAGATTGCAACCACCACCCTAAGACCTGACTTGGTGCTCTGGCCCCCTTCTCTCAAGAAGGTCTTCATCATCGAGCTCACAGCACACTGGGAGGACTCGGTAGACGAGGCTTATAAACGAAAGCATCTGCGCTATGCCAAGTTAGCTGCCGAAGCACAACATCATGGCTAGAACACTGAAGACCGACCAGTAGAAGTGGGCTGCAGAGGGTTTGTGGCAAGATCTGCAATCCGACTGCTCAGAGACCTGGGAGTCAGAGGCCAGAGCCAGCGTTTGGCAATCAAAGCTCTTACAGAGGTGGCAGAAGGCAGCAGTTAATGGCTTTGGATGAAGAGGAAAGACCCCTGCTGAGATGTTGGCCATCAACAACACGGCTACTCTCATGATTAATTGGGCATGGGACGCAAGTGCAGGCTGATCACCTTGCCGCTGGCTGCCTTTGAAGAAGGTGTAGAGTGTAAGGCCGAAACACTCTATGATCCAATGGCACACTACTGATGATGCGCCCCCCCCCCCCAATTATGTCAGGCTTACAGTTCACGAACTCTTACAAGTGCTTGCACAAAGGATATTAACATCTCATCCTATGTTTTGGAATCTCCAAATAATGTTTAGCATGTCCACTCTGGGCTACTTTATAAAACATGGTGGCCCCCGTAGAGAAGATCCTCTCCTGATAAGAATACATGTTAGAGGACTCATTATAGGGTAATTCATATTATGTATACAATGGTAAGAATGTCAGTATGTAATTGTTTTTCAATCCTATTTCTACAGATAGATGTGAGTAAAATTGACCAAGATCTTACACACTGCACCTTTAAAGTCAAAACTCAACTCCCAACTCCGATATAATGTATTGTTTGTTAGGATAATGCGGTTACACATCTGAATCATACTTTGTCATCTCTTCCTAAGGATGTTCCGAACCAGTTCTACAGGCAGCCTGGCAGTCTGCATGACAACCTGAGGTGAGAGCAGCTCAGGCTTCTCTCCCATGGACAATCCTGTAGAGTGAATATAGTGTCATACAGATTTGAACCCTTACTGAAAAAGTAGTGATGGAAAAAACAATGAGTGAACCATATGTGTGGTGATTCTATTTTTAGAATCACATACTGTAATGCTCCTATTTTTGTTCAACATGAATCTGGTCTTGGTCTGAATATTGTAAAAACTGACATGAGAAGTGTCATGTCTTTTCGTGGTATGATTCATCCCCGGCGCCAGTAACTGCTGGGCTTGATTGGGTATTTCTAAAGGACAGAGTATTTGATGACATATTCCATGTTATTAACCAATTACAGTGTACTCTGTGTATAGTTTTACATATTGAACATGGTATTGTGTCTTGCTGTCTTACAGGCACTTTGTGAAAACTGGTAGATGTGCCCTTGTATTCATCGTGTCAGACAGTCTGAGTAGAGACTGCAGCTTACGCTTTCTTTTTCCCCGGGAGATCCAGGAGGAGCTACACATCAGCTGCATCAGGTTCAGAATGAAGTCGCTCAGTCATTTATACACATGGAAAACACAATTCATGTTTCACTAGTCGCAGGTAGAATACGTTACATATTAGTCGTGTACAATTAGTTGTGTGAAGTACAAATATCAGGTACTTGGTGAAGGCTAACAGAGAATACACTTTCCTAAGGAGCAATTCCTTCATTTATAATAATAGTGTTTACATACAGTAAATGATGACCAATTCATGCTGCAGTTTGCCTAACCCCACTTAGCTCGAGCAATAACATCAACCAACTGTACTTCTAGTTTCCCTTATTATATAACTTGATCTTAGCCTATTCAGTAGGCCTGCTGAATTTAGCTGAAGTATTTATATTCATATTTATATTCATATTTTGTCTGTTCTTTGTTCACAGCTTTAATCCAGTGGCTCCAACCATGATGGTTAAGGTCTTAACCCGCATTTCAACTCTGGAAGCAGGAAAGGTGAGCAAAAAAGTTGATCAAAAATGTTTTGGTTTTTTTTCCGTTTTTTTTTTAAACTACAGTTTGTCTTCCCTCTATTCCACACAGAGCTGTGGAAGAATGGGTGTATCAGAAAAGGATGTGTTGGAGAGGCTATGCGTAGGAAGCTCAGGGGATATCCGCAGTGCCATCAACAGCCTACAGTTTTCTTCCCTCCCAGGTCCAAAGATCCTCAAATTTCACCAAAGCACAACATGCACATGCATCATTTTTGCAGAATTTATATAATCCCCTTTCATTCACCTCATGGCCTCCTCAATGTAACCATCCAGACTCATCCTTGGAGGTGGAGCTGCGGAGGATGAGGAAGGACAGACCTGTGACTTCAGCGGGCAAAGCTGTTTGCCGAACAAACCCAGTGAGGAAAAAGTCTAAACAGATAAAGGATCAGGTAGAGGAACAGGAACAGGCTATCGGAGGTAAAGATGCCTCTCTGTTCCTGTTCAGAGCTCTGGGAAAGATCCTGCATTGCAAACGTGAGTCATATGTTGTATTCCCATCCCCAGACAATTCTGTCCTCTTTTTATTTCATAATTCCTGCTGTGAAATTAGTCAGATCTCCGCTCACCAAACGCGTAGACACACGCTTTGTCTGCCCACCACCTCACTAGATCACAAAGTGTGGCCTAAAAGGAAATCTGATAACTCATGGAGATGTCTGATGCACTATGGCTACAGTCGATCCAACAGTGATTCGGTATTTGGAACTGTCAATGAGGATTTTTTGTGTGTGGCATCAACAGGAGGTGATTATGAAGCATCTGAAGGTACCCCTGCGCCTGGTCATTCACCTCACATAAGTCAGCACAGAAAAGCATTATTAATAGACCCTGAGGTAAAAGACAACATGTCTTTTTGCATGCTGAAAGATTTCAACAGTTCAACTCCGTGTTAATTTGTATCTTTTGGAACACTCACAACTTATTTTTTTTATCTGTTTTTAGTTGGTTGTTGAACGTTCACACATGTCTGGGGAGTTTTTCAACCTGTACCTCCACCAGAACTATTTGGACTTCTTCTCTGAGGTGGACGATGTGGCGCTAGCCAGCAAGTATCTGTCTGATGCCGACTTCCTAATTTCAGATTGGACGGTCAGTCTTTTCCTAGACTTAAAGAATAAATAATTGTACGTCGAATTCAGAATCAGCATTGTTTTTGAACTGTGTTTGTGTTGCTGCTTTTAATATAACGCAGTGTTATCAATAGAAATCATTTTTTTTAACTGTTACTATTTTACATGTACAAATTTCGAGTTCTTACTCTGTCTTTTTGTTCTCATCTGGTTTTGAATATAATTGACAGAAAACTAATCTTGAAAGTTAGTAATAAAGCCACATGCTGCATGTTGGGGTGTCAAGTTGTGGCCAAATGATTTTTATATGTTTAATTGCTGGTGTCAACACTATTTGTAAAACGTATTTTAGCTGTTCAACCAATGTCTGCCAGGGTTAAGCATAATCGTGCCTGTCTTTAGTCCGTTCAAAAACGTTTGTGGAATATTTGGCCAAGTCCTTTGGAAATCTTTCCGGTATGTAGCACTCACAACAACACAACTATTTGTTTTTTCTTGCCATTCATCCTGTAATATGTCTATATATTATTTCTTTTTACCCCATGTGTATTGTTCAGCGTGGTTCATGCTGTTAGGCAGCACATATATGTTTCAGTATGAGTGAACATGGGTTTAGAGTCATTGGGGTGATTTATCAAATATGGGTCAGTACAGAAAAACATTTGGAAGAACCTTTTAGCTTCCTTCAGATATTTAATTTGATTCTGGTCCATCCACATATTCTAGTTTACCACAGGCCTTCATAAAACAAAAAATATGGGTTGATCCTCTGGAATGGTCTGACATGAGCTGTCATTTCACTGTAGAAGCACCAGCCACTGAGGAAACTAAAGTAATAATTGGTAGTGTATTTGTTTAATTAATTTAAGATTCAGAATTTCTTTTTTCATTTATTTGTGATTTGACTTAGTTGTTTATTAACTGTATGGTAAGTGGCGCACTGAGGGTGAACAACTATCTTTATTGTGTTTTTAAGAGGCTTGTGTTGTGCTGTTTTCAGAATCGAAGCACAATGGACGAGTATGGGTCATCAGTGGCCACGAGAGGTCTCCTTCACTCCAACTCTCAACAAGTTTCTGTTGGCTTTAGACCACTTCACAAACCCAGCTGGCTGCTTGTCAACAAAAAGGTAAGGCACATCTTTTAATATATGGTTCAGCATGTGTGTAATGAAAGTTATGACTTATTTTGGGGTGGTTGAGGGGATTAGATTGATGGAAACTTCAGCATTTCCCATGCTGAAGTGTCCTTTGGCAAGATACCAAACACTGCATTGCCACTTGAGGTTACAGATGATTATATTTGAGATGCACATAAACTTTACAATAAATTGCCTTTAGGAGTCATCAAGAATTGAAACATGCTACGTTAATGTTTGTTGTACAAATTGTTGTTTTCATTACTCTGCATTGACCGCTTTATATTTACGGAGTGGAACCTCTCTACAATTACCAAAATTGGAGAGACCAAGCACCCATGTATTCATTTTTTTCAGAATGACCATAGGTATTCTTTCAGACTTAGAAGTTCAGGTTTAGGTAAGGGATATTCAGCTACATCAAAATTCACCACTAGATGGCCTCATACTATACCTTTAAATAGTCTCAGATTAAAGACTCAGGATGTCTGAAACACTTGTAATGAAAGAAACTGCTAAAACAACAGGACATAGTTGTAAAAGATAGAGAGACCTAATGAAATACACTTTAAAACATGCTACTGTAAATAAGATCGTAATGAGACTGATTTTCTTCCTGTTAGTACCGAGAGAACCGCCTGGCAGCTCAGTTTTTGTTCAGGAGCTTCGGTCTGAATCCAGGCAGCCTGCTGGAGGAACTGCTGCCATACTTGGCCAAACTCACCAATCCTATGAGAAACCAAGGTAACATCTCTCTCTCTCTCTCTCTCTCTCTCTCTCTCTCTGTATGTATGTGTGTGTTTATATATATATATATGTATTAT
>JAFBJT010090181.1:44242-97122 GCA_016785325.1 Chascanopsetta lugubris
AGATTTGAGAAGTCTACACTCCTTTGGTCACATATTGATTTTTATCTTATTCTGTATGGGAACAGTGTAATATGTCAGAAAATGTCAAAATGGAGAAAATCACCTCTTCAGAGAAGTATAGTGTCAGCTCCAAGTAACCGATAGAGGAGAGGAAGGTGGAGTTGAAGTGGAAAGAAGGAGTATTATAGTATTATAATACACAACTCTGCAGATATCATGAGTAAATGGGGGGGGGGGGGGGGAAACCCAAAAAATTTTTGGGAAGGTCCCCTACTGTTGTTAATTTTTGTTGGGGGGGGGGGGGTGGATAACAACGCTAAACTGAGATCTCACTGGTTTAGTACTTACGAACAATTTGTGTGTGTTAGCAGAGGCAGGGCAGCAGCTGTGTTTAATAGTGGCCGTGCTGCCAAGGCCACCGCTGGACTGAAGCCATTGATAGAGAACGCTGCCGTCAGAGATGTGGGGGGGGGGGGCTTTGTTTTCTTGGTTTGGTCTGGACGGGCAGAGGGTTCGGCGCCCGGAGCAGGTTTCCGATGGTCGGAGGGCAGACCTGGCTCACAGAGAGCTGGTCTGTCAGTTTGTTGGATGACTCAGTAGAACTCCATTTAACTTCTTGTGTGAGTGATTGGCTGTTATCTGTTTCCGACTCCCTAAATATGTTGGTGTGGCCTCAGTGTGCAAGTCAAGAGAGAAGTGTATGTGTCTTATTATCAGCAGGTGATGAATTCATGTTTCTTCAGTTTCCTTCAGTATACAAAGAAAATTGTTAGTTTGAGGGTGTGCGCCATTAAACGATTTAAATTATGATCTTCACGTCCTGATGGACTAACAGGGTTTTTCATTCATTAAACTATGAACCACCAGACTGTCGGCCGCATCATGTGTCACTTTTGATAATAATCGACAGCTAATTATTCTAATTGGCTTGTTATAGTGGAGACAAGGCAACTTCCTGTTTTTTGTCGAGGAGTGCAAGGACTATTCAAGGAGAAACCTGTTGATGTGAATATAAAAATACCAAAGAATTTATTCAAAGCCAGAAGGGGAAACGTTGTTAATATGCAGCATGCATTGCAGGCAGAGCTGGATATAAAACAAAATGGAGAGGTAAAAGGCTTTAGGGTGGTTTGCTGCGAGGGAGCTGAATGTTTAGAGTTTTGTGGAGGTGATTTAGATTCAAACCTAATTTTTTATAAATTGTTTGTAACTTTATCTGATAGAATACTTTCAACTTTAACTTGGTTTACAAAGACCCATGGTTATGGACAATTTGTTGGTGACACACCCACCCACACACACACACACACACACATCTCTACTCAAACTTGTCTTTACTTTGTAGGGCTCTATGATCAAACGGGTCCTCACAAGGGATTACATACAAAGACACACACACTCACACACTTTGTTTCGCCATTCATGCGGAGGTCCAACATTCAGACCTTCGTCTCTGAACTTCCCGATACATGAAGCAATATGGTTCATAAGTTGCTCTTTAACGCTGAGGTTTTTAACACAACACTCGTCTGATTAGCATCCAATTGAATTAAATCCCCACTGTTGACACATGTGAGAGTCTGAATCAAGCCTGATTTTAAAAAGAGCTCTCGCAATCTTTTCACTGTCAGTGAAGAGCGGATGTGAATTTTTATGAGCCGGTAACTAACTAATGCAGACTTTCCTTCTGCCATAAATTCTGTTCATTCGACTCCCATACGAGGTAAATGCAAATTTAGCCGAGGAACCTGTGCTCGCTCTCTGCACATTAAGGAGCCATCTGTCTGTCTGCTCACTCATTTCTTTGATTGGTTTAGTTTGTTTTATTCTACAGCGGAAAATCACATAATCCAAATTGTTGCAGTCACGGCAACGATGCCTCGGCAGCGTGATCTCAGTGACTCCAAAAAGGTCTGATCCCATTAGTGAGTTGATATACTCTTCACCTCAGCATGTGGAAGAGATGAAGGCGTGAGGCCATCGGAGCTGTTGATGACGTGAACGAATACTTTTAGCCATTTTATTGCCATGCTCCAGACGCATGATGACGTTGGAAGCGTAGCATTGAGCTACATAGATCAGCCCCATTATCTGACATCAGATCCAGCTATTCAAGTTACGAGCAGAGCAGATATCTGTTATCGACAGTGGAACATTGAATTCTAAGTTTTGGTTTGTAGCAGAGACGCAGAGAGGACAAAACCAGGATGAGGGGGGGAGCGAGTGTCAGGGATGGAAACATCGACAGGAAAAAGTGCAAGACAATGCAAAAAGCGTTTTCAACTCAGGAGAGCGGTGTTTATATCTATGAGCGAATACATAAAGTTGGTCGAGCGTGAGAAAGAGGCTGGCAGGGAACGCGGCGCACACTGGGAAGCCGAGACAAACCTCAGGGCTCTCAGAAAGCTCAGAAATCAACGGAGGGTGGATAATCTACACACCAAGACTATTGTGGGAAAAGTGCTTTTGCACTCTGTGTATTAAAGTGATAGACTGGGCAGTTCTCTATGGTCCATTTGTGTGTGTGGGGGCGGTGGGGGGGGGGTGAACTTAGGGTGTAGATGGGACAGAGTAAACTACAGAGACAATAGCCACTCAATAATTTATAGCCAGGTAACTGGAAATACGGCAGATTGTAAGAGAGAGGGGGTAAGTGATGCAAGTGTGAAAGCAGCGCCAGACTCTTTGCTAATGCACCAAAGCATTTGCATTCCCACTGGCGCACAGGAGGGGGAAAAAAGGACAATGATAAGCTGAATCCAGGAAGTGATTAAATAGATCAAAAACACACATCTAAAGTAGGAATGCACACACACACACTCACAAATATGCATAGAGGAGGAAGAGAAGTATTGATTTGACTAATTTCAATGTGCTGAGTCGCTACGAAACACCTGCCCCAGACACAAGCGCAGCTGTTTGTCTTGGCAACAACATTGCAACCCTGCAACCCTCCCTGACCCCAATCCATCATCCACACACACACACACACAAATACACACTCGGACTCAGAAGCACACACACAGGCTAGTGATGGACCCCTCTGCCCAGGACCGCCGGAAATGTGAATGAGGGTGGGACAGGGTGAGTGGGAATCCCTGGAGGGTTAGATCCTCACCTTCATGACTTTACTCCTCTAATCTGCATCCCCTCGCACACTCGATCCACACATACCCGCAATATATGATGCAACCTGCGGGGGATGGGGACACGCACACCATTATATACCTGTACATTAATGCAACAAGCCTCACAATGTGCATCCACGCGTACGCACAGCAGAGAAGCGACTCATCCATCTTTCATCATGTTGTTCACATAAGAAGTCAAATGACCCGCTGTCATGGCGGCTCTGCATGACAATGAAGGGGCGTTTCTTCACATCATGCTCCGGTGGGACACCAAGGGCCCCATCACAGATAAATTACACATGTGTATGCAAGCACACACACACACACACACACACACACACACACACACACACACACAGATATGTGGCACTTCAGCATCATTTATCTAGCAGCGATCTCCTAACAATGCGTTTAATGTCAATTTTATTGACACACACATTCATGTGGACAGGCTGTCTAGACGCAAGACTCATTTGATGCACTTTGGTTTCTGGCGATGGACAGCAGCCATTAGTCCATATGGAGGAAAGCTGAGGCATTTCAGTGCTGCATGTTTGTGTGCTCTGTGGATATGAGTGTGCGTGCCGTTCAGAACTCAGGGAATTTTGGAGCGTGATTAATGATTTACTACTATGGTTTATCAATTACATACCTAACCTGAGACAAAACTACTTTTTATACATATGGGTTACATATGTGAAAAAACAGCTTTTTAAAATATGTTTCTGTTAAATGTCAACACTTTGACGAAATCACCGCTTTTTTATTTTGCATGGGGGCAACGTCTACGATCTACTTTATCAGGTTTTGGTAACATAGATCAAATGGTAGAAATCAAATAGATCAATTGTATCATGCAGATGAAGGATCTGAATGTATGAATGGCAGTTGATATCAATTTTACCAAGAGGGCAGATCCTCTCGACAGGGGCCCTCATGTTGAGTTTTGAGGATATCTGAATGCTACCACAGTTTCTCCTATTTGCATTGAAGGGGAAGGTCAAGGGTATTCAACTGAAAATGCATATTCAAGTGCACACAAACACCACTTATATCACATGAGAAAGTTCAAGCACAGCATGGCATCGTATGTCCACTAGACTAAGCGCGGAGAGAGGAATCAGTTGGTATAATCTGCTTTGTGTGCCGCTAGTTATGGATTTTTCCCTCAGTAGTATCGCACATTCGCATGAAAGCCACCTATTTTTGGCCTAAGGGGGAACCGCAATCACAGTCACAGTAATTGTCAAGATATATCCTTGCATGACTAGCAGTACATTCAGAAAACACCAAGGGAGAGAGAGCGAGAGAGAGTGAGAGAGAGAGAGAGAGAGAGCTGCACATGCATGATGCATGATGTTATGAAGCCATGTTGAAAAACTGGCTTATCCCAACATACCTACATTAAAACAGAAATGCAAGATGTGTAATTTCATCCATGCAACCACAGGGAGTCAGGTATGACTAATGGATAAGGCACAAATAACGTTGCGCACATGAGCTCAGAATCCTTAGTTCCTTGCCAGATGTCTGCTGGATGACAAATTATCTTTGGAAAATGACCCTACGCAACCAAACCGCTGCATATCCAACACAATTAGTCAAAAGTGACAAACCTGTCCATCTGTTCACAAACCATGCTTTTATGCAAACAGTAGGGCAGAGATGATGTGGGCAGATTCTGGTGGGTGAGATGTTGTGTAAACATATGCACGACGGGGACCGAGGCTGATAGCTCTCCTGTCTGACAAGTGTTTACAGGGACCTATTATGACTTGAAAAATGACAAAAAGAATGACAAAGCACCTGTGTCTCGATGTGTGTGAACTAGCATAATGGAGGAGATATTTTATCCTGGCTTACTGGGCCACCGAGCCACTGACTCGGAGGCGGGAAACAAGACGGATTCTCAGCCGCGTCACATTTGTCTCTATTACTTCAAGCAACACCAGGCATCTCCATTCTGCCGAAGCGAAGCCAAGGGGATCCTCATAACACTGATCGGCATCATCCTCTCATTTCGAAGTCCTGAGTGACTGCAACTTTCGACCACAAGACTAGAAGATAGATGGGGGGCGGAGTCACTGTCATTGAAATGGACAGCAGTGAGAATATGGTGCGTTGACATGAAACAGTGACACTACGTGTTGAGCGACAGGTATAATCATCAACATGAACCTCACTGCTCCAAGTTTACACCACTGCACTGGACCTTTTTTCCAGCTAATTGCACATTGCCCCCTGAGAACCTGACGCTGTATTAAACACTTCAACGTGCAACTTCGTCCTGTTTCTACACTTTTACACCGAATGGATAGTTTGTCAGTTTTTTAAACTGCTTGTAATTCAGTGTAAAAGCAGCAAAACTTTTGATAAATATAGTCTAGTATTAGTGTTGACACTCACCGGGCCAATAAGGTCACTGGAAGCCATATGTTTGGACACAAGAAAGGAACTCATTACAGGAAAAAGGTGTCATTGTCCTTTAAAGATAAACAGGACTACCGGCTGTAATCATCGAGCCAGGTGGTGTTTTGACATCCAGGATGCCAGTGCCAACAACTGTAGGCAGCGCGGCTCTGAATCTGCAGCAGGCAGCAGATGACCTCTGGCCCCTGGCACCCACCAAAGCCTGGCGCGACAAACCAGCCTGCTAACAGGCGACGGCATCCGACTGTAACTCGCTCGACAAAGTTGTTATGGAGAGACAGGTTAAGATGAGGACAAGTATGAAGAAGATGTTAAGTAGCAACATCGCTCTGCGCGGCACGATGATAAATAATCTATGTAAAGTACCGGCGGATGGGTCATACAGACTGAGTAAGAGGCAGAGAAGGCAAGGTACGAAGCAAGAAGAATATTCCTGTTATTTCTGTTTGTTCAAGGAACTGTGGAAATACTGTACAGTCTCCAGACTCAATGTATTCAAGGTCACATCCCATGGATTTACTAAGGAAGAAATCTGCATTCAAGTAAATCTTCAACCAAAGTCCACAGAGGCATGGTCAACACCGGCAGGGATAGAGAGGGGATGTGAAATAAATGAATAGAAAGGAAAAATCAAATGGGGAAAAGGCATCTAAAGATTTAACTAAAACATGTTAAAGGTCACGGAGATGGAAATCCGTGTGCGAGCGGTGGCGAATGGCGCTGCATCATAACCACCCAATCATTAATTCAAAAGATTTTTCTTTGCTCATTTCCAAAGGCTGCAAATCAGTGCGTTTCCACAGCTCACTTCAAATTCTTCAGGGTTGTTTAACGCAGAAATGTATCTTAATATCTTTAATTCAGTTCTGAAGGAAGGATCTTGTACCACAGCAATGTCATGGATAACAAGAGGAAGATGACGGATACAATAGATGGAGAAACCCCATCACGGTCAACTATTGTGGTTATGATGAAAATGTAAATGCAGAGGGGCGAACTTGAATCACCCCCCGTCACACGATCGACTGGTGACAACAATATGTTATGGAAATTCATAACGACACAGTGTGTAGTACTTAGCATCATCTAGAGGTGAAGTCAGTCACCTTATCTTAAAATATGTTTAGTTTGCCCATTCAATGCTACTGTAAAAAAGATGACGGTGCGACGTAAATACAAGGCATCTGTATTATTTCAGAGGTGTTGTTTTCGTTTCAGACATAAATGGCGGTGACTGACGAGACAGCATGAGCCCGCAGAGCTGGGAATGTCGGTATTTGTGTGAGAGGGCGACACGCGTCAACCACGCTGCTGAACTTTTAAGGAGAGTCATCATCCAGAACAAAAAGTAAAAGGCTTGGTCCTGCCTCTGCAGTATGACTGAGAGAAATACAGATGGTGAAGGGCAAGAAAACAAAAGACACAGAGGAGGGAGAGAAGAGAGATATTTCCCGGACTGAGACGTACAATAAAAGTAAATAACGAGTGAAGGAGAAGCAGTGGCACAAAAAGTCAAGCTTGTCTTTCACACTGATGAGCACCTCAGCATTTTACAGCCGCATCTCCGGGTGTCACAAAACTGGAAAGTTCAGGAAAACAAAAAGCACCATCCATGCGGGCGGCCAGGTAAAGGTCACAGACGATCTGTCGGTGGCATAATTGCATCCACTGAGGTTGTGTATCGGTGGCCTCAGATTCCTTTTCACACTTTGTTCTTCCCTTGACGGAAGGTGGTGGGGGGGGAGGGGGCTATAAAGACCACTATAAAGTTTATAGTTGCTGCTCATGGCGGAAATGGAAGGCTGAGAGGAGAGGGAGGGCGGCAGTTGAAGCCATGACACCAGGTTGACAGGAGTGTGATCGTGGAAAGTAGAAAAGCTAAGTCACAATGGCCCAGATGGCTCTGGAGAGCAGTCGGATTTTTCTGTCACAGTGCAGACAGCTACACTTCATGCTTACATTGCTCACACCAGTTACCCATGATATTTCAAACCAAACCAAAAGAGAGTCAAGGACAATTCTTAGAGGCTTATTAAAGCCCCCATTTTGTCCAACACATGGGCGAATAAGCACCGGAGTGAACCTTTTGTAAACCTCAGTATTTTGGTGGTATTCCCTTTAATGAGCCAGACACTCATTCAGTCACAGACCTAAAGCCAAGGCTGAACAGTCCCCCGAAGCCAGGTTTTTGTATTTGGATCGGAACCAAATCACACTCATGACTACTCACTCGCGAGTACCTCTTAACCTGTCTGTTTTCATCAAGATCCAAAAATGATGAGGTCACTGTTCCACCATTATCATAAAGTAGTCTACAGACTTTTATATATTGTGTGTGCCAGATGTGTGCGTATTTTTGACCATGATTTATTTCTTTTTTCTTCTTTTTTTTTACTTTGATTGATTCTATCGCTTTCATTGGACTCAAAAAGAGGTTTCTGATATCAATGGAAATTTAATACATCACTTACAAATCCATCAAAAGTGAATTACTCTCAAAAATAGCACAAAAACCCTAAGTCAGCAGGATTAAGGACTAAACTCATTTGGGCCTGAATCATAATCATAACAAACGTTTAACCAGGGGCCTTCGTGCAGGTTGCAGTAATCTATATCAGCCAGCAGGGGGAGCAGCAAGGGGAACTCAGAGACACCTGCTTTCTGTTTTCTTTCTTTTTTTTTTTCCACAATTACACCATTACTCTATCACATCTAAGCATCTCAGACATACATTTATGGTCATTGGATCCTGGTATCGAGGGGAAACCGACCATACACAGAGATGCCCAGTGTCAAATTCTGCCTCCAACTCGGACTCAAACATGTAACCCGACCGGTTACTGGAGGAACCATTTACTGAGAAGTCTATTAGCGTTGTGTTCTGGGAGCTGGCACGCCGAGAGGGCAGTACTTACAAATGCTGCAATCAGTGCACACATGGCTTCCGGAGGTCAGACAATCAGGAAGAGTGGGCTCAGGGAGGGGGGCTTTGTGGACGTCTGAGCAACCTCAGACCATTTCAGATGAAAAGGTGGACACAGTCCCCTTCACATCTTTTCCTGCCGCTCTCCTCGGTGGTCACGTGACTGATGTACAGACAGGGTCCGGAGGCACACTGTATGACAAGACCCCTACAGCACCTCCAACATATATAGTTATATAATGGAGTTCTCCTCAGGGACAACCTCCGTGGAGCACTTGGGCCGGCTGCTGCTTCCTGTCAACTATTCTTCTATTTGTCTAAAGTAGATCATTTTAAAAGTGCTAAGAGCCAAAGTAAGAAAAGAGAATGTTGAGAGCTTTTCACACAATATGTGTATGTATACGTTAAGTGGGATTGCACACAGTACTTTGCATAAAATATGCAAATAGAAACAATGTCAAGAAACCTGCGGTATAATTAAATGCATTCAGATGCGGTTGGGGCGAGTGGAAATTTTGATTGGCTGCTTGCTTTCAAAATCTACAAGCCACATTGGCTGGTGATCAGAAAAGATCATTTCGAGCCCCAGTCAAAACACACTGCTGCTAGGGGGGTTTTTGAAAACACAATTTTACGTCTTAGTTGGCTGTGGTCATGTGACTAGCTCTGTTCTTCACACATCTCCTTGTGCGGGTATTCCCTCCTCGTCATTCTCCAATTACGCTGCTGAGACCATCGTTGTTGTCATGGTCACCGTCCTCACCGGTTCTGTTGTAATCATTTCTATTATCCGTCACCATGGTCATCAAGCTGTTGTGTTGGTCTCTGCTGTCTTTCAAACCCTCCTCCTGCCTCTGCTTTCTTTTATGTGATTCCACAGGTTTACTGGAAATTGGTGCTGAGGGGTGAGGCCGTCTGCAGCTATAGAAGTAAATAGTCTTCTCTCTTTGGTGGCAAATAACGACAGCGGTGAGGCAGGGAACATACTACGCGCAGCCTGAGAGGACTAAGGAGTCCTGGGGAGCAGCAGCTCAAAAGCTAGTGTTTGCCACAGGGCTCTTGACGTACGATTCGAGTCATTATCTTTTATCGATTTAGTAGATGTGTGAAAACATCAAATAAAATAAGACACCATACAACGTTGTTCGCTGGGAACGAATGCTCCACTTTAAACACCGGGCGTCAGCACAGTCAGCCCCGAACACATGACTTAAGGAAACGTAATATAATTAGCTGCTACAGTATGTTTAGTTTGCTCAGAGGTGCCGTGTGATTCATTGGAGATTAACTCAAGATTAGTGTTTCTCCTGAAGCCGTTTTATTAGCCGACAAATAATAAACATGCCACTGGATAATACTACAGGTCCCCACTATAAGTCTTGTGCATACACACACACACACACACACACACACACACGCACACACCCTGCGGGACTGCACATACGTTAAAGGTGGACATATGAAAGATGTGATCTTGCATTCACTCGTACAGAGGAGAACAGAGTGCAGTATTGAGTGAATGTACGTAGGAAAGGAAACAGGGACATGGGGGGTGTGTCCACATCTCTGCCTCTCCGTCTCTAACTGCACATGGAAGGAAGTCGTTTGACGTTGATGTGGCGCCATTTCTCCAATGACTCCGATTAAACACTGATGCCCACGCTGAGCAGCACATTCATCACGCCGCTGATACTTTTAGTGGCCGTTCCCTTGCTCGGGCGGAAATTAACAGCTCTCTGTGGTGCCGTGCGTGCACGTGCACAAAATCTGCTCCCTCACTCCCACACACACACAGATAGAAACGCCCTAGTAACGCCCGCACACACACACTCGCGGATACACACACACACGCTCACGCACACGCAGACCTGCAGGGGTTTGGTGTCTATAAAGGCTATGTTTTTATTGATTCCGCAACACTTTAACACTTAGGGGGGCATGGGATGATGCTTTTTTAAAATAGTGGCCTTTCAACTCATCAGACTCCTTCACCACAGGAATCTCATATTAAGCTATTAAAATCCTTTGATGAATCATTCATCTAGCAGCTAGATTTTAATTTAAATGACAGACGACGCTGATGAAAAATGTTAACATTGTTATGGTGGAAGAAAATGACTTCCTGTATGGGTTTTCATTATAGGGGACTAAATTGGGTGGTGGGGGGACAGAGAGGGAGGGTGTGTGTGTGTGTGCTTATGTGTGTGTGTGTGTGTGTGTGTGTGTGTGTGTGTTTGTGTGTGTGCAGAGGGTCATTGGACTGTAAAATACTGCCTATGAAATGCAAGCAACGGGTAAAATGTAAATAAAAACTTAATTTAAATCATGGCGATCATGTTAATCTGACCTTAAATCAGACAAGTTTTGCCTCCTGCAGCAAGTTTCAAACAAAACCGTATTATTTTCTTTACCCCTCAAAAGCACTGTGTGGCTGTGTGTTTTCAGAAAATGCAAACAGTTTTGTGTCTATTTTAAAGTGTGCTCACAGCAGTGCATGACTCAGTGTGTGGCCGCACACAGCAGGACAGTTATTTACTGTCAGGCACTTTTATTAGATTGGGTATATCTGGCCTCTGGGGCCTCCGGTGGGGTTCTGCTGCCCCTTGCTCTGGTTTAATAAAGCAACACATTTCCATCTCTCCCAAACTATGAGTTAAAATGGGGTTGGGGTTTTAATATTTATGTGTAGCATATGTACAGACTTTAAATTGCCCCGTGCCTACAGAACTTGAAGTGCTTAGCAGTGCTTGGTTACCTATGCAAAAGCCTGAATCTGCGCAATTTGATCAGTAGGTCCCTAACCTCCTGAGACTGGTGCCCAATAAAAGACGTGTTGGCGTCTGGATGAGCGTAAATCCATCTAATTTAGCGCCTAATTAAGTGGGACTTAGATCGCACCCAGGGACAGTTGGTTATAAGAGACAGCAAAATGACCAGAGGCATCAAGGTCTCAGGGGAGCAGTAGATCCAATAAGGATGGAAATAAGAGAGAGGTCACTGTGGC
This sequence comes from Chascanopsetta lugubris, assembly GCA_016785325.1. Lineage (NCBI taxonomy): Eukaryota > Metazoa > Chordata > Actinopteri > Pleuronectiformes > Bothidae > Chascanopsetta > Chascanopsetta lugubris. The sequence continues at coordinate 55,731 of JAFBJT010090181.1, forward strand.
GTACTTTAGCATGGCAGCACATCATCGGAGCTAACGGGCACATACACACGTGTGTGTGTGTGTGTGTGTGTGTGAAGCATGTCTGCATAGGGCTTAGGCCAGAGTCAGATATTATGCCATATGGGAGAGGAATAAGAGAGATGTTGACAGAGCTCAGGGTGAGTCAAAGCTAGAGGATTAAAGCACAGAGGGGAATTCTGACAGTTTCTCGACCGGCTCCACAAACGTCAAAGCAGCTGGCTGACCTTTGACACCGAGCCAAGGGCGAAATGATCCATTTCTTTTCAAGAATTAGGAGGAAAAAAAATCACGAAGAGACAAATAATCTGCACCCTCCCCTTTTCTTATCACACCACATCATTGCTCCATAAGCTGCAGCGGCTATTAAAATGACTTTCATAAAATCCGTCTCACGGGCATAAAAGCACAGCTTTCCACTTCCGCTCTAAACAGTTGAGGTTGCACACAAACATAAACTCCCGTGATAAATGCTATGGTGCCACCATTAAAGGGCTGGGGTGACAAATGTGCCTCCCTCCTGTAGCGACAGCTATACCTGACACCCCATAACCCTGACAGAGATACACATGAGTCACGTCAGGCCACAAAACAAATTAGTCTCTGTCAGAATCCCCTCAGATGTCTTCCCTTGTATTTTTAGATTTGTTAGGCAGGGTGAAAAAAAAAATAAAGGCCTCCTGCGATAGAGAGACAGAGCGCCGAATCAGGAGGTCATCTGTGCTTCAAAAGGGAGATATATTAAATTCATTCATCTCAGTCAGTGGGAGTGCCAGTGCTGTGCCTTCCATGTGATGAGGGATATAGAGATCTGCCCCTTTCATTCGCCCTGCCTGGCTCATCGCCTTCAGAGGCATTGTCTGGGAAAATATCCCCTGTAATAGAGCCAATGATTAAATAAAGACAGAGAGGTGTGGGTGCATTACTGTGTTTGTGTGCCGGTGCTGCCTGGATGCTCGTGCGGAGACCACAGCGAATTGCCAGTGCTTGGGAAAGAAAGGAAAGAGGAGAAAGGAAAAGAGAGGAGGAGAAGGAGGAGGAGGAGGAGGAGGAGGGGGGGAAGGGGGAAATGAAGCATGTTGAGAATGAGTGGGACAGTGATGAAGAGAACAACAGCGCGAGAAAAAGAGAGACGGAGGAGAGAAACAGAGGCCACAGGGAGGACAGAGGAGAGGGAGGGCAGGGAGCAGCCAACCTCACATTCATCATGTGTCAGCACGCCACGCTCATACAACACTCACACTCACATACAAGATAGATCACACGTACACACACACTCACACACACACTTGAAGGTTACATAAACAATATACTGCTGGATGTTGCCGCAGACACAAACACTGTATAAAAAGATGTGCTCTTACAGTGAGGAAGAGGTTATAGGGAGCAGACACGCTAACCGTGATTCATAGGAGAATCCGCCATGAAGTCTCAACTTTGATCGACCTGCGAATGTGTTTTACGCTCCTGTGTCTCCTTGAGCTGTTAAATTGGCTGCTGAGTGAGGGGGGGGGGGCGGGGGCGGGGGCGGCGGGGGGGGGGGGGGGGGAAGGTGGGGGGGAGGAGGGGGGGGGGGGGGGGGTGAGGAAGGTGCGGGAGAGAAAAACAAAAAGGAAAATAAAGAGAGAAGGAGGAAATGAGGAGGAGAATTAGCCTGGGCCAGATGGAGGCCTCAGCACCTGCTTTATTACCTTGTGAAGTCAAGGTGTTGAGGCGATGAGGCTGAAGTCTTTTGTCCGGCAGCGTGCTCCTCACTCGCCCGGTTGGAGGAGGATCATCAGCGGGGCTCTGATTGTCCCTCGATGCTCCTAATAAAGACATTAGTGCCCATTACCGAGCTTATTCAGTATTGTATCTGTGACTCCACACTGGCATAATGAAAAGTGACTAAAGTGGGTTTAAATGTCAGTCCTTGAGAAACGGGCAGTCAGACGTCAGAAAAGATTTACTCCCCTCAGTTATTCCGCAGCGTTAATGTGTTGCACTTAATTCAGTGTGGGAGTGAGCAACCTGTCATCGCAGAAACATGCAAGGAATGATGCGCGTGGAGTCAGAGCCATGTGTTAAGAGCAGGGAGGTGAGGAGGACACAAAAGCAACAGGCGCTGGTGACAATTTAGCGGCAGACTTTCAATTTATGACTTTATTCCGCGGCTTATTCCATTTGCCACTGAGGAAGGTGAATCCCCTCCGTCTGACACCTAATTCTGTGACAAATGCGGAGATAGTGGAATCCTTGGGGGACTAATAAATGGGTTTCCAAGCTGTCAGTATTGTTGTGTTGACATTGCATCTCGCAGCACTCCACCAATTTCCCTGGATCGTGCTTTTCACAGATAGCAAATACGCGCGGGCTCCGGCGTCGCAGCCGGCGAGGCTCGCTCTCCTGCGAAAGTCATCTTTTGCTTATTCACGCCGGCTCCCTTTGACGCCATCTACTGTAGCATATCAAACGCCGCTTCACTACTTCTTTCATCTGTTCAACACAACTGCGCTCTGTCCCCCCTCTTCCACCATTCGTCTCTTTTCATTCCGCAACTTCCCTCTTCTCTCCGTCGGCGATGTGGCATCGCGGTCTGGCCTATTTATTTATCCGCCATGTTTTTACTACATGACGCAGAGGGGGAGGAGGGGGAGGAGCGCTGGGGGAAAGGGGAGACGACGACTCGATGCAATGTGTGCACACTCGATGTGCCCTGTTGCTCGGAGCCGCCAGGACCCGCTGCAGTCACACATTTCCATCCCTCTTGACTTCTCCCCCTCTCCCCCTTCTCTCCTCTGTCCTCCCATCCTCCCTTCCTCCCTCCTGTGTTCTCTCCCTGCCCTGTGACTGAACCCAGTGTGTGGACTGACTGTGATATTGGCTGTGTGGGTGACAGGCTCACTGGTGTGATATCTGAGGGAGGGAAAAACAGATCAGCGTCTCTTTACTTAACACCCTCTCTCCTTCACCAGGCGCTGATGAAGGGAGGACTGACTGGCGATAGCAGGGAATGTTATTCATTTATTTTTCAAAAGGAAGATATCTTGCTCCGAGAGCCTTTTGGAGCTCAAGGTCCCTTGGAAATTCCATAAATAACAAAAACGGATGCCGTTGGAAATAATTTAGACTTTGACTGTTTGAAAACGATGACTCTCTCTCACTCTTAACTGTCTCTCCTGTAATTACACACAGCATTTATCAGGCCCTCCTATGTTCACACTGTGAGGCTCAGACAAAAAAATGTGAGCTAATCTCTGAATTCCTCTTGATGCATGTGCAAGAACATGCGTGGGATGACTCTCGGTCCGTCACACGTGTTGCAGCAAACCATCTGTGAAAGTCAATGACTCAGAAGTCATGTGATAACCGGGACATAACCTCAGGAGTGAGAGGGCTGAGAGAGAGAGAAGAAAACCCTCCCCGAGTCGTGAGGCGGATCTTGGCAGAGTAGCTCCCCCGCCTTTACTGCCGTCCTCATCCTGCCCCACCCCACCCTCAGCCATCGATCAGGAACTAAGCGTTGTCTTTAATTGGTCGGACGAGGTCGATTGCCCGCGCAGACAGCGAGAGGCCCGAAGGGTTATTGGAGAGTCTGGAATGTGTGTGTTAGTGTGTGTGGCTGCCAGTGAAAACACTGGGAGCCCTTCAGACTCTCTCTTAGGGCAATCATAGTAATGAAGTGAAAATCTGCAGTTCAGAAAACCACTGACCCACTGATTAACTTGACAGCTGAAGGAAACAAACAACTCGTAGCGCACTCTCTCGCTCGTCCCTCCCACTGACCCAGCTGAGCTCCTTTTTTCTTTTTTTTTTTGCCGTGGTCGTGTTTTCGCTGGGACTCATCTCAGCTGTTACACTCGTGATGGCCCACAAAGTGAATCCACGTAAGTGGCTGACAGGTAAAAGCAGATGTTTTCGGTGATCTGCTGTCAGCAAATGCATGTTGGACGCCTTTGAAGTGAGCAGGCGCTTTATCATCATCATACACAACCGCTTAGTTACTGTATGTCTGAGTTTACCGAGAAACAAGTGTTGCTACTAGCATCACTAGCAGCGGAGGGGCTGTGATATATTTTACTTTTCCACCAGTGTGACCTATAAAAAACAAAAACAAAAAAAAACATCACAGCTGATGTGAGAATATAAAAGAAGAGGTTCAGTTAATATTTACTGTGGCTGCTGAGTTCCTCTTAATATTAAAAATACATATTAAAGACTGAATTGCTGCTTCCACTAAGCACCTCATCTTGTGCTTGAAGTTTAAAAAGTGTTCTATCCTAATGAGAAAAACATGATTGTGTCTCCTTTTGTAAATTGCATTAGAATTTGATCCAGAAAATGAGCTGAAGCGGGCTAATCTGACACACAAGTGCTCTCCCTGTGGTACCTCGTGTACTGATGCTAAACTGATCTCAGTGATGATCTGATTGCGTCCAAGCTGTTGGAGAACACGAGGCACAAAGACTTTTTAAAGGGCCATGCCAAATCTAATTATTCAGGACTAAAGAGAGCGGATGAATGCATCGAAAGAATAAGTCAACCAAATAAAAAAGGTGACCCGGTCTGAGCTGATCTAAGACTTGTCGGGCTCAGTGGACGGGATGTGCGTGTGAAAGTTTACGTGACCGACTAAATGCACTGCAGCTGGGAACACAAGAAACTGTTCAAATCCCATTGTAACCCCAATTTGGATGTTATGGTCTTCTGGATTAACCCGTCAGTGCTGGCCTGCACATACGGGCTCAATAATGACACACTTCACATGTATTAACATTATGAACTAGAGACACGCCTTGACTGGAAGATACTGATTTTTAAAAGAGTTCAATATTTGTGGAAGATTGTCTAAAGCCTAAGTGGCTTAAGTGGGTTTTCCCAAGATTTCTGAACCTGGGTGAACCCAGTTGAAAAAGGGTGGTAGTGGGGAGGTAAACACCATCCAAGAGGAGGTAAACAGCGTTACGGAGCTCGTGACAGTGTTACCATAGCAACCTGCCTCATCTCTTCTGTCACCTCCGAAGCCCCCTCACCTCCCTGTCTCAGGAGTGTTGCAGCTTGATGCGAACAACGGAAAAAAATAACTTAAACACTGTCCCAAGTTGCAGAAATGAGGTTTGACTGCTAACGTCCACGGCTATGTCATCGGCCAGAGGACGTATGTGTGTCTTAACCCAAAGTGTTGCAGAAATATAAATCAGCATAACACAAAATAATCCTGATGATAAAAACTTCATGCGTGCGTCAAAAAGTGTGTGCTTATCAATCTTTGCTTATCACAATGAATAAAAGGACAGTCATAAAATGGATGTTCACAGTTGATTGGGGCTGTAAAACTCTTGCGTATATCTCGCTGCACTATAAACTATAACTATATCACAATAAACTACACAACAGCCGCCACCTTTGATTTAGCTTCAGCTGGGTTTATGTTTTCTTCCCTACTCTGCTTCAGCCATCCATTGAATTTGACAGTTGTGTGAAAATTAAATCAAATGTAAATCCGCAAAATACTGTGAAATATTAAAACTGCTAATCATGTCATTAAAGCTCTGTATGGCTTTACATGTATATGAAAACAGACGTTAGAAAAACAATCAAGAGTGTGTTAAGACCCCATAACGAGGACATTGTTCTTACCTGCCGTAAATCTGCTCATGCCAGTTCACTTCTGGAAGTCAGCTGCTGGGGGCGGGGCCTGCTGGAGATCATGTAGCCCCTAAAAGATCTTGTCCGCTGAGATGCTCTGGGAGCACAGGCGAATGATCTCATTACTCATCTGCAACACAGCAGAAAGCAAACACCGTCTCACACACTTGTCACAAATAATGAGCTTCGGGGGACCGAGTTACAGACACCGAGATTTACATTTATTACACGCTCAAGTGCTGAGCTTTAATAACAAGTCACTGTTATACAGAACCCTGGGTACGGAGTAGTCTTACAGTACAAAGTCATTAGCCACAAAAGGGGACCAACAGCAAGGAAAACCAAGGTATAAGCTTCTTCATTACTCGCTCCAGAGGACACGTTTTGGTTTTTATGATGTTCAGTTGAAGAGAGAAATATTACACTGTAGAGAGTGGACCTGCTCTGTGTGAAATCTGGGTCGGGTTCTCATAAAGTTTACACGGTAATTGATTGGAGTTCGTAAGGTTGGCTAAACCCACTAAAATGAATACACACAAAGACAGAGAGATGAGAATGAATAATTCAAACGCAGGAAAACATACAAACATAAAGCGGCGGCTGCTGCTGTGTAGAACACACAGTTAGATTTGTTTGAGTAATTTCCACAGAGACTCCAGTGTACTGGAAAAGCACAGAGGCCAGTTTTCACAAACTCATCTCATCCGAAAACAAACAATAATGTCAAAGTGAGGTTGCCGTCTGTTAGCGATAATACAAACCACAATTTCTGCTTCGTGTTTGTGCGCAAACCAGTAGAGTTACGTTTTCCACCCATGTCTGTTTAGAGTCAGAATAAATGTTGTGACCTCTCAGAGGGAATTCATGATGAAGTAGTCAATAGATTTGGAGGCTGCATATGAAGATGACTGCATCACAGAGCAGACTGTCACAGTTCAAACGCTCCTTTTAAGGTCCGGTGCGCAACAATTAGATGAAAAGCTTTTTCAATTTCAATGAAATATTCAAGTGTCAAATTGCAGTTTAAACGTGTGTAATCATCTGAATGTCTAAATCATTGTATTCATTACACTGGGATGAACCCTTAATATTCAAATCACAACTGCTTCTCTTCACAGAAGCAGTCATGTTGCACCACCAGCTGGATGGACAAACTAAACATCTTCTGATATGATATGATGACAGAGGGAAGTTGTTTCACATGCTTGAAAGGGAGGAGTGAGGTGAGGGATACTAGACGTGTTGACGATTAGGGGCCAGGCTGGACAAACTCTATACAACTTCATACTTAATCAAATCTAAAGAAAGAAGACAACCAAAAAAAACAGATGAAACTGAAATGGAAAATGTCAAAATACAGGAAAAAGACAAAAGAGCTACCCTCCATTTGATTCTTCATCCGTCCCCTGTCACTTCCTCTATCAAGCAGTGTCATTGCTTGAATCAAGACTTTGGCCTCTGCGTGTTCTCTCTTAGTCCCGTGAAAATGGAAATTCCATAAAAACAGTCATAAAAAATGAAAGGGATCATTCTATGACAGCTCGGCTCTGGTACCTCTTGACTTTCACACCTAAGGTCACATATGGCACCGACTTAAATTGACAGACCTTAAAGTTACTTTACACTTGGGGCCTCGCTGTGTAACACTTTGCTTGAACTGAATATTTGATCACATTCATAAGCTCTGAGCCTCCAGATTGAAGCAGTTAGCCATGTATATCCCCTGCAGGTTCGGTCTACACTGCCAGATGTGGTTCCTGAGGAGGGGTGGGAACATCTGTATCAATTCAGGAGGGGATGCTCACGCACATGCACGCCGACATGGGCGCACACACACACACACACACACACACACACACACACACACATACACACACGAATACACAGGTGAACCACAGTAAGGGAAAAAAAAATAAGCCCTTAAGTCAGTGTAATTCAAGCAGGCACATATTCCATAAAAGCTCCTATTTGATGTGCGGGGTATCAGTCACACATGTTGTCTGTGACACACGTACACACACGTACACACACCCACACACACAGGTATAAGAGTAGAGGAAGCAAGCTGAAGGAAGGAGAGGGTGTAATTATTGAGGATGATGTGTATTGAGGCCTATGAGGAATGACAGCTTCCCTTTCATTTCCCTGATCACTGGTTTAATCCTGACAGAGCTACAGCGAACCACTGAGCTGCTCTGCCTGCCGCATGCCTGGGTTCTAACACACTCACTCAATGTTTGTGTGTGTGTGCGTGCGTGTATACGCGTGACGGGATGACACAAAATATATGTAAGAGTGAGCATCTCTGCATTTGCGTATGTCAAAATATCACTGTTTTTTTACTTGTGTGTGTTTTCCTGTTTGTTTATGTGTGTGTGTGTGTGTGTGTGTGTGCGTGTGAGCAATGCCTGTGCATGTGTGGGTGCTCATCGCTCAGGAGAATGTGTTGTAGCGGCTGATTGCAGTGGCGAGCAAATGCTGCTTTTAATGAAGGAGGGGGAGAGAGGAGAGGGAAACACAGGAAATTAGATTGATATGTAAATGACGGAAATTCTCATTTGAGCTGAAGGTTGAGAGTGCTACAGCATTAACCAGCTTATGAGTTAATAATGATTTTTTTTCTCTCTCCTTTCTTTTTCCCCTTTAGTCTGACTCCCTCCCTCGCTCTCTCAGAAAGGATGGATAATGGAGGGAGGAGAGTAAAGATGAAGACAACATACGTCCCTGAATCTTAACTCTCCAGGGCTTTACCCCTGAGCTCTTGTATAATCATGTTCTGCAGAATCTGGACCTACTTAAAAAGACATGCATTACGACAGGCCAGTGTTGACTTTAAAAGTCCATATCCACTGATTTCCTTTTCTCTTCTATCTGCACATCTCTCCCGCTCTTATTTTCCCCTTCATGAAAAACAACCAGATGGTGTTGAATACATCTCAGATGGACGTGGAGGAGCTGAGGAGCAGCGGGCAGCTTGTAACAGTGGTGTAGCGGGCGGCAACCAAAACAAAGACAACATCAGCAGCAGCCACAGAGAGCACCAGAGGCAAATGACTGCAGAGCGATCACTGCAGCTATTATCAACCACTAGCGTTATTATTTTCTCTCCCCTCTCTTTGGTATTAGCTGGAACGAAACAGCCCAGTCAAAAGGCCTTGCCCTGCAGCCTTCAGTGATTGGAAAATGATATTAAACCAGACATTGTGTTCCCCAGCGCAAAGAGAGACGGGGAGGGGAGGGACAAAGCTGCAACAAATGAAGAAAATGGTTGAGGCCCTGCAGGGATGAGAGGGGGCAATGGCAAGTCACACACACACACACACACACACACACACACAAACTTGGAATGAAATGCAGCCTTGCACGGTCGCAGATGTGCACGCACAGGGAACACACAACATGACACAATAAATGCATGGATTAAACAAAACACACACGCAAAAGGCCGAGGACAACCACACACGTTAGCGTCCATGACATAAATGGACTCTGATTAGAAATTATTAGCCAAAGAACATCAGACACGAATGGAAACCACATCAGTGATCTGGTTCTGCTCCAGACGAAAAGGGAAAGGGCCACTGCTGCCTGACATCCACAGAAAGTAAACAAGACATTTTCCAACGATATTGTTTCATACAACTGGAGGGAGAAGAAAGGCCTCCCAGCCATGAGAGGAGATGGAAAACATCAAGTGAACAGTGCTACAGTGAAGACTGTTGCCATCGAAGCTGCATGGAGCACGGCGAGCCACAGGTGTCCGACTTCCTCTAAGGCCAATGACAACAAGCATCACTGCAGGGAGAGCAGTTTGGTCACACAGACAGTTAAACTCTTAAAATGTCTCTCTCTCTCTCTCTCTCTCTCTCTCTCTCACACACACACGTTTGCACAGCTCTTCTCGTTTCGATTTTGCGCTGACATTCCTTCTTTGAAGCCTCACTAAAACCTTGTTCGTATGACTTTAATCAGAACCAGTCCACGCCTAACCCTTACCTCAACGAGGAACAATCATCTCGAGGCCCTAAAACTGATCAAACCGCAACTAACATCTTGCCCGGGACCTGAACTTGGACATCAAACATTTCGTTTTGCCTCATTAAGTCAGGCCTTTGCTTCCCATGAAGACTACTGGTCCTGATGGGGTGTGTTTATTCTGGAACAGTTCCTCAAGAGGTAACAACACAAACACACACACACACACACACACACACACAGAATGAGGGTCAGAAAGTGAAGACTGGCCAAAAGGTCCCCACTTTCCCAAAATGTCTTCACTCTTTAGGTTCACACCTCAGAGTGGTATCTGAAGAAGTAAGCACACACACTCACGCAAACTCCTCCCACCACACTGGTCTACATAGGCACACATATGGACAGTGTCCATGTCCACGTGTGTGTGCATGTCTCAAACATGTTTCTGTCTCTCTCTCACAACACACGCACGCACCAGTGCACGCATGCACGTGCGCGCGCGCACACACACACACACAGTCCAATAGGCAAACATACATTAACTGATCCATCCAGACAGCCTTTATCCGGCAGCACAGTCAGAGCAAAGCAACCCAGTGGCTGTAAAATGGCTTTCCTCCACCTCTGGTATGAGAAATAATAAATAAGTGAGTAAAAGGACTCAGGGGGCAGAGAAAAGCCTTTTGTGACAACAGCGAGGAGCACTGGAAAATGTGAGAACAAGTCTGATGATGGAGATGTAACCAGATGTGGAATGCTTGTGTGCGAAACTCTATAGACCGACGCGATCAACTCTATAGACTACAGCAGTGATGAAGTGCGCAGTGACGAAATTTGAAAGGACGTGCTCTGTTCTGCCCAGGATGTGCATTTATAAAAAGGTTTCACGGCATCACCTTTGAGGTCCTTGGACTGTTAGATCATTGCAGCCTGAACATAATTACACCAAATGTTGTGTTGGAGGCACTAAACCTTGATGTATTATCAAAGAAAAAAAGACCAGAAGAGTAAGGGCAAAGTGGAAAAAAGATGAGGAAGAAATGGAAGCAAACATTAAAGACTAAGAGAGAGAGTTAAGAGAAGCAACAGTGCAGAAAACCACTGTAAGCGTGTGGGTTCAGAAATTAATTATTTGAGGTTAAACACGTTCCCTTCGTCTGTGGAGCTGTCAATTGAAATGAAAAGGCTCGCAGTAATGAAAACAGTGATGGGCCCTTTTATTTAGTGCATTCTAGTCTGAGGAAATGGTAGCTGTGATGTCTGAACACCCTGTTTGAGTGGGAGTGGGCTTCAACAGTGACACTGTCTTATCAGAGCAAGACAAAAAACCTTGTTCGTCTCGAGAGATGATCGACCAATGAAAGGACCATCTGACAGCGAAAGGTGTCAAACTGTATCCGCTCATGCTGCTCGGCTGACTTATCTACAGAATGCACGATGGCTTGCGTAAATGACATTTCACTGACATGTGATTAAATTGTCAACAACATCGATGCTTTAGACAGGTTAGATTTAAGAGTTTACGCTTTTCTTCTCCTTTTAAGTGGTCTATTCCTGCATTTGATTGATGCTTCACCAGTGTTGAGACGCCCATGTGACTCTAAGTGTGGTGTTCTAAGTGTGGCCGCACAGCTGGAAGAACATGAAAAATGTTTATACCTGAATCTGTGGCTGTAAACTGTTGCTTATCGTTGCGTGAACTGTGTGAAGGTACCTTGCAGAGGTGGCCGCGTTGCTCTCTAAATGCAGTATCAAAAGTTGATCCAGAAGAAGCGGCGGTACATATGGCGATGAGAGGAGGTCAAAGGTCAAAGGTTGTCATCAATGCGGTGGGTGCGACGGCTTCCAGACAGCAATCCTGGCAATAGAAGAGACACTGTTGAGTAGACACTCAACAACATTCACTCCACCTTTCACACTCTGATGATGTTCTGTTTGTCGTATCACATCATTAGTCTGTTCTGATTGTGATGGCGGTGTGGCGTTGTGATAGCAAGGACACTGTCGTAGCTGTAACTTCGACAAGACTTTCTCATGGACATCAGGCCCGGACAGAAATAATGACAGGATACAGTCGGCTGCTGGAACACGGCCTGCTCTGGCTCCACTCTGAGCACTGACTGAGACTTTACTCTACATTCGTCTTCATTTTCAATCTAAATCCCGCATGTTCAAAAATTCAAACACTGGTTTCTTTCTTTTTTTTGGTATAAGGCGAGGTGCCCGTGTGTGACTGGGGCGTTTGCCAATGTCATCAGTCAATGCGGTGCCTAAATTCCACACAAGGAGGTTCTGTTGGCCCTGCGGTGTTAAATGGATTGTTTAGCTGGCTAAGCCAAGCCTGAGCTGTAAGGTGCAGTGGATCAAGCCTCAATATTCTCTGTTTGCCCATTAGTCATCATACTGTGCCTCCTGCTCTGCCTCTATAGCAGCCGGTGCAGTGCGGCAACCTGAGCTACCAATGATGTCACACCGCACAGGGCTGAGATGAGTCATGTAACACACCAGGAATATGTCTTTGCAGCTCAAAAAAGAAATAGTTTACCCCCTTTCCGCAGTTCAAGAACCAATGGGAATAAAGGAAACATGTCTTTATTATTGAATTGAGGTGAAGGAGACTATGCGCGAGTACGAGTTACCACCGTCTCTGTGCTGCAGTGTTGTTCTTTCCTATTTCCTGGTCTGTACTTGTGGTCACGTAGAACTTGATGCACCAATGACACAAAAAGGGCTGCAAGGCAGATTAAGTACTGACAATGGGAAATGTGTTGATTGACATTTAATAGTTGGCCTGCCAAGAGAAAGGGGCTTTAAAAAAGATCTACTTTGTTCATATCGTATCATTGCATTGCGTTCGTACGCCTCTGCAAGTTACATTTCATCTAAATGTGACATTTAAAAAAGAAAGGGACAAACAACCTTTTTATATCTCTGAAACAGTCCTTACATCACCAGACTGAGTTATAGACCTTTTAAAGATGCGTTTAAATTATGCATGACTCTGCAGGCTCTGTACCTGTATCTCCAGAAAGGAAACTGCATGTTTCTCTCCATCTGCTTCACCTCTGGCTTCTCCAGCTGTTGGTGGATGTACACAACAGTCTGGCACAGCAGCTTCTCCACAGGGACATCTCACGCAGGAAGCCCCAAACCCTCCAATCTCACTGCTTTTTGGTCTGTGGTGATGGAGGGAAAGAAAAGGTAAAGAAGGGGAAAAACATATATAGAGGGAGCTATGAATAGACTGGAAATGATATTTGGAAAAAGGACGCAGAGGAAGGTTAAAATAAAAGCAGGGATTGGAGGAGATTGTTTGGAAATGGATGGGGGGGTGGCAGAGGTACAAAGAGGCAAAGACATAAAAATAAAAGGATAAAGGATGTGGATAGGTGAGGGTGAGAGGTTGCCTGCCCAGCGCCTCATTAAATAAAAACTTTAAAGAGTCAGAGTCAGGAAGCTGATGCTGAAGCTTCAATGGTGGTTTGAACAGAGACTCACAGATCAAAAGATAAAGTCCGTGTGACCTTTTAGGCAGCGTCCCCAGAGAGACGGATGGAGAGACAGGGACAGACACAGGGACAGACACACACAGACACACAGACACACACACACAGTCCTTTAAGCTTACTCTCCAAGGCGCACTGGTGCCTTGTGCTTGCTGGCCTCAGGGCTGCACTGCAGGGCTTTCAATTCCTGATGTACAGCTCCACATCGGCCATGCTCCTGCAAACATCATCTGTTGATAACAAATAAATAACATATAAAACATAAAAGGCCACACTGAGCTACCTCTGTGTGAGAAAAAGACGATTGTGCGGAGTAAAGAATAGATTTGTGTTCCCTTAAAAACAAAGTAGATGCAGTGAAGTCATATACAGTATATCATCGCAAGAGCATGCGGCTCTCAAGACGTTTTTACGCCGACAAAGTGCAAGAATAGGAAGTGCATCAAAGAGCGACGAGCACCGAGAGAGTGGCACACTTTTAGGTTTTCTGTTTCTACAAAGCAGGAAAACATTCGTGCTTTCCTCACCGTTAAGATACATGGAATGAAATATGCAACTCGCTCTTTGCTCCGAGATCAAATGGAATTCAATCAAAAGTGTTTACAACTCCAGCAGCAATGGACAGGAGAAAGAGCTAGCATGGAAAAATACTATTCCACTCAAAAGTGCAGTACAGGCACCACTCGGGAATTGAGAAAAAGGTTCACGAGGTGAAAAATAACACAGTAACATGAAAAACACTCTTACGAGGGGAAAACAGGAGGGAAACACTCTGCAAGGCCTCGATTAATAAGATCAGATTCGTAAGTCCAGCGTATTAGTGTGAACACAGCTGATCGTTATCGTACCACTGAAGCTGCTTTCTGATGTGTACTGAACTCCGAGTGAGGGATGAGATGGTTACTTGTATGAAGCTAAACCACAGTAAAAAAAAACAAAAAAAAACCTGACGTTCACAATGACCATTGAAAATTGTTTTTAATTCTCATTCAATCGTGCTATGGAAAAGTCATTTTTATTCTTATTTGATCTTTCTTTGTTTAAATTCCATTGTTACTGCACATGTTTTAAATACTGCAATAAACTGTAACAATTTTGGGTCACTATATCATCATGTCCTCTCCAAATGGGAGCCTCCAGACCTTTCTCAAGTCACACCTGCCACACCAAAAAAAGAAGAAATTGGTGGTGCATCTGAATGATTCAGTGTGAAACCACTGCAGGAAAGACAAAAGTAAATTATTCAGGATGAAAGAGCGGTGTCGTTCATGTATAGGACGGCACCAGGGAGCTACGAAAATGCTGGAATTCCGCAGCAGAATTTGTTCGTGACATAATCTTAGATGTAGTCCTGATAATGTGAAATGTTGACCCTGGAGTTAATCCGTTTCCCGTTGGTGTGGCCGATGTCTGATATTGGCTTTACTCTCAGTGTGAAGAGGATGGCTGAGCAGCATCAAAAGAAACTTTAATATACAGTGTCAGCAACATGCAGCTCTCCATTAGCCTTTAAGCACAGGAGCTAAACAGGACAAGGACGCCAACGGGTGAGAGGGAAATACAGCGATAATGAGGCGACTGAGCAGCGCAGGAGGTGAGACAGCTGAGCACAGACATCTGAGTCTGTCTTCATTTATTTATACGATCAGCGGCCACAGTTCTCTCCATGTTCTTGCTTGGGATGTATGTAAACATGTATGCATCTGAATGAGTGAGCTTAAGCGGCTGGCTGATCTTCATGGGGTTGACGTGAATGAATGAGGAGGGCGTGGTTGGGTTACAGCCTTCCTCAGAGCCACATCAGCTGCGCATTACATGATTGCTACAGCTCATTCTGCCACGGCAGTGAAACTCATGCAGCCGAGAGCTATAATTTAACCTGTGTTCTCCATTTACATACATATTTATGGCACAGAGCTGCAGTCACAAGGGAGCAGACCACTGTGACTTCATTGTTACCAAATCTGGAAAGTTTAGGGGGAAAGTTTCTAGAAAGGAAAAGGAGCCCCCACAGGCGAGATCTGAGAGTCAAAGGAATTTTAAATCCTTGAAATGCATTTGGTTTGTTGGTGTCATCGACTGAAAGCGATATTGCAAAAATGAGAATTTGCAGAGGGCAGAGGGAATGAAAAGGATTTCTGTCAGGATTATCCAATCTTTGTCTGATTCTCCGGGAAACATGGAGCTCTGTCAGGTAGAGGAGGTTGTAATTGTGGGTGCACAGCTTCTGTTTACTCCCAGTGTGGGTGTGTGCATGAGCATGAAGCGTGTGTTACTCCTTTGAAAAGCAGTGGCATTTTGTGTGCTGATTGAGATAATTAGCATGAGAATTGAACCATCACAACCAACCAGTGCGCTGTATGATTACCCTTGTGTATCTTTCAATTCAACTCGTCTGTCAGCGTTTACCTTTCTGGCTTCGCGAACACAGAGCGTCTCTTTGGCTGTGACATGAAAGAACTATTCCAAATTGTAGAGGCGTTTGTTGTTCCACATGAAGCAGATCAATGGCTGGCTGTCAAACTGACATTTTGTCAGAGAGGATAGCGCCATAACCTTTATTGTGATGCGTGCTTGTCTTTTCAAGAGGAAGCCATCTGCACTTAGGACCGGGGTAGTTTTAGGTAGCTTTGGTGAAACTGATTAAAAGTGCCGCTGTTTGGGGGAGGATGTGGAGAAGGAATGGAATCTTCTGAAGAAACTTAAGACAGAAGAATGTAAAAAATTCAGTCTTGTTTAGAACATGGTTTCTGCAGGGTTAGCTTTAAGTTACACTTCAAACGTTTTAAGGCCTATATAGTGTAGCTCAGAATAACACGTCTGATCAATAGAAAAGTGATTTAAAAAAAGTATAATTAAAAAAGCAACTTTTAAACCTTAAATAGCAAAAGAACATTAATTGCTGTTATTCAAATTTGTCAATGCAAGCTGTCAAAAATTAAGGCCTAATTTTGTGACTAATTACTTCAGTGTGATTGAGGACTTTATAAGGCTCTACAGGAACTTGGCAAGTCATTATTCATGATCATTTTCATAAAACTGGGTTTGATTTCTGCAATCACAGGAGCGCCTCTGAATATTCCATCTCATTAGGTGTATTTGTCTAGTCTGATATAGTAAGAGGTAAAAAAAAAATGCATGGAGGCTTTCGCAGTAGCGGGCCAGCAGAGCAAACGTCAGAACACAGCTTCAGACCAGAGAGCCAGACAGCAGGAAGGGAGCAAAACAACAGGAGGAGCGGAGCGATTGTTAATGAAGGTGATGTATTTCTGTGGTTAGTTAATGTGCACAGAGGGGACCTCTACATGCTCTCCTTATGGGAGTCACAAGGCTTTTTCTTTCTAGAGCTACTGCCCTGTGTCGTGCTGTCTGACGGTCAATCGTCTCTTTCATTCAAGTACCCACCTGTGAGGTTGGCAGGGTATTAGCACAGTCGTCCTTGATGCTCTTTTCCCTGTAGCCACTGGGAGACGTGGATGGAGGACGGGGGGACGGGGGGGGGGCGGGAATACAAACGGGTCAACCTGCTCGGAACCGGGTGAGGTCTGCCCATTCCTTGGCAAACTGCACGGCCGCATCAAATGTCTCCTCTGTGATTACCATCGCTGTCACACGGACGTAGTGGGCCAGCTGCTCTGCCACCTGCCTGCGCAAAAGAATAAGGAGAAATGAATCAGAGCCGTGGCGCTGTTGAAGAGAGGGAGGGATATTAAAGAGGACATGAGGATTACAGAAAATGGGGTGAAAGGATTGCATAAAAGGAAAGAAGGAAATTAGAAAATTAGAGAGAGGGAAGAAATGGAAAATGTGTGACGAAAGATGTAGGCAACATGAGGAGAAATTAAAAGGAGTCGGGACAAGAGGGACGGACAAAGAGCAGGGGCATAATGGGGATACTAAATTTCCAAAAGGCACAATACACGCGGAGAGACCCTGAAATACATAATTAAATTGTGGCATTCAGAGATTCTCTTTTGTGATCTCTCGAAGGCAGGACACCACTGCCGCCATGGAATGGTAGATGTTTTTATTAATTCCTGTGGGCCTCTTTAGACGCTGCTCACTTGGTATTCAGGGACATCATTACCAAAATCTACAAAAGCTCTTATCAGTTATAACGGTGCAATGCACGGAGCTGTGCGTATCTGCGCGTGCGCGTGCGTGTCCGTGTCTGTGTGTGCCTCTCACAAGCCTTAGCGGCAATCTCCGCTTCACATCTTTTGGCTTCTGCGGAGAACGGGCAACGCGGCTTTCATACAGTGTTTCTGACATTTCCATTAGTCAGAATGAAAGCTAAGCAGGTATCTGACAATGCTGGACCAGGCTCCACAAACAGCTGAAACAAAAGGCACTTCAATGCCTCTCTCCGATTGGGCCATGCAGCTACACGCGTACTTTGACTCAATACACAGGAGCTATAAAAAAATAAAAAAAACAGAAGAAAGAAATGATTATCGTTACTTTCGCCCACTATTTCCCCTTTTAGAGCTGCGTGAACCTGCTCACAGGAATTAAGGCGCCCTCCCTGGGATTTCCAATGTCAGAACATTCATTATAGGGCTCAATGGGGCACAACTCTTTCATTAAGGGCTTCATAACACATGTCTCACTGGGGTTCAGTCATTATCTGTTGGTGCAGCACCCTGCTGCTGCCACGTATGGCTGGCGGGGGTGTGGAGTGGCGAGAGGGAGGTCGTCTGCGCCTGCGGAGGCATGGAGGACTCCTCCTGCCGCAAGTGAAACAAGGAGTGATCCATGGAGCTAATAACTCTGGCAGGATGGAGGGTGCGAGGATGCGTATCGTGACACCGCGCTACCGGAGACGCCACACCCGATTGGAAAAGTCGGCGCAATTACACCCAGTGACATGTATCCCCCAATTATAACGGTGTATATCATAATTGGAGATGGCTGTGTTCTAACTCTGTGATCAGCCCACAATCCCCCGACGCACCTGGCACAATTCCTCACCGGCAATTTAAACCCGCAAGCAGGTGGTGCCTGAGCTGCCACCAGCTTCACCCAAATGATGTCACTATGCAGATGATTCCGGGAGCTGTCTTGTCAAATAATGCAAACGGGCAGGTACTGCAAAGTGTGCACGTGCCACGTGTGTGTGACTGCAGGTGTGTTTGTGTAAAAGTGTGTGTGTTGCGAGTGTGATCACAGCCCACGCTCAGCAGCTGTTATATTCAGGGCTGAAATGTGTGTGTGTGTGTGTACACGCGTGCACACACGCTTACATAAACACTGCAGAGAACAGAGTACGGGTCACCGCATGTAAATGCCAGCAGTGTGTTCCCAGGCAGAGAGCGGTAATTAATTCTGGTAATTCAATTGATGAGACCACGGTGACTCTGCAGCTTTGCAGAGCGCACACCAGCTATGCAACCTGCTCGCAGAGATTCTCTCCGGATTCATCTCTCCCGCGCTGAAACTTGTTAGCTGATGCTGACGTGAAAACACTTAGGCAGGTTATGTGGGATGAGATGAAAGGAATAACAACAAAGGAGTGGTTGAAAAGAAACGACTTTGTCATGGTTGTGAGACAGGGACTGTTCTTCAGTAGTCAGATTTGTCCGTGCTTTGTCGCCTAACTTCGGAAGCAGGATGGGAAAAGAGAGACTTAGTTTCCTTCATCAGGTTAAAAGATAAAGAAGAGCCATGTCCCTTTGCACTGAGGGAGCAGAAACCTAATTATGTCATTGTGTCGACTAAACACTTACATCCCTCTGATAAATCTAATGTGCGGCGTCATTTGTTTGTTGCTAAAAGAACATTCGGTGAACTCAACATCATCCCGACATGCTCCTGAGGGGCTGTAATGCTAATGGCCAACACACAGCCCTTTGACTCCCTTTTGTTAGTGGATGATTTCTAACACAAGCCAGAAGCAAAACTTCAAAAATAAAGAAATAACTAGTATCCAAGAATGAACAGTGGTGTTGTAGACAGAGAGCACATCGAGATGACACTAAGTCCTTCACACTGTGGCCTAAACGCCTCCTTTTTACAAGGAGAAAACACACAACCCCTGGAAGGACGGAACTGTGTGAAAAATATATCTACTCTTAGACCAATCAATAAATCCAGCCAACACAAACACTGGAGCACCGTTGCACAGACACACAAATTACTGTGAATACTTGTGGTGTAATTGACAGGTTGACATTTAAACTATGGTGAAATGTTGTATGGAGAAAACAGTGTGGCCTCTTTTACCTGCTCACATTTGCTCTGAAACAAAAACCAAGACATTCCAGAATACACACGGGCCGTTAGTCATCCAGCGTGGCTGGACGTAAGGCCAACTGTTCTGCTTCTGGTATTATCACTACAGCACAGGCCAAATGAATTATTATGGTTCAGGAGCTTAAACAAACTTCAGGTAGCTGAGTAGAATCTCCTGGTCGTTGTCGGAGAAGACGTTGCGAGACAGCGTGGATCCCGTGGCAGCACAGTCTGCCGTCTGGCGTGGGATTAGAACGCTTCATGTTCGCAAACACAGTCATCGAAGAACACAGGAATAATATAACCCTGAGAGTGAGCGACATACCGGTTCAATTTCCATCTGCAGTCTGCATAAACCGAGCTCTAACCCTGCAGCGAGCCTGACGCTAGCTGGGAAGCTATGACTATCAATTCTTCGCCGCTGACAAGCTTCACATTAAACTGATGACTTTACCAGGTGAGTGGTGCACAGTCAGGGTCTGGCATTTCTTCCTCAGCCAAAGCATTCTCACAGATATCAAACGCTTTCCGTGCGCTACATGAGCACAGATGCCATACAGCCATGTGTACGCTGTGACACGTACGTATAACATTCTTTACAGGGCTTTGAAATACAGGAATATGTTGAAGGACACCGATTTTCATAATTACATCTGGTTCATATTGTCAGAATAATCTGGCCTCACTACGCTCCCCTTTGTTACTGTGAGCACTGTCATTACTCCTGACAGTGGTCTGGATCCAGGGTTGATGTAATTGAGCAGAGACCCAGTGATGATGTACGAATGAAAGTATGCAGGTCTAAACTTCTGAGGAGGGGGGAGGAAAATAATTCACACGGTTCCTTCCTCCCAGAGGTAATCACATAATTACATGATGAGGCGCTTTAGAGGTGAAAGATGCAGGATAATTACATGATGTCTTGTCATTTCATACATTGGCTGGACATCTCGTCTAAAGGGAATAGTGCACGTGGAATCAAGCGGTGGTAAAGTGCAGGAGTCAGGGACTTTACCTTGTTGGTGCCTGATGATGTGATCTTGTATCTTTTCGCTGATTCTATTTTAAATAAATCAGGACCATTCATTTGAGCTTACATGTCAAGGTTCTAGCTAATCATGTCAAATTTTTCCTGAAGAAAACATGTAAAGTTTTTTTTTAAGAGAATGACAGTGGACATAGACAAGTAAATGTCTGAATCTGTAATCTGAAACTGACCAGCAGGGGGCAAAGACGCATGTAGAAAAAAATGTGTTGTCACTTGATTCACAATAATTGCTATCATTTGGAGTTTGTCACCTCTGTCGCTATTTTAAAGTCTTCAATACAGCATCTAGAGATATTTAACTAGTCATATTCATTGTTAGATCAAATAAAGCATTAATGGTTGTGGTGTGGAACTGTGGACGAGTAGTGTGCAATGAGAGCTACACAACCTCTAGTAGGGGTGGCAGTGGCTCAGTGGTTAGAGCTGTCGCCTTTGGAAGTAAAGGTCACTGGTTCGAACCTAATATTCACATTTTCTGTCAATCTATTAACCCTCAAATGGCAGGGATGTTTTATCTAAATACTCTGAGGTCCGCAGTTAGAGGAGGAGTTAACCCTGAACTGTGTGTTATGATTGCACATGTGGAATAGGCATGTTCGTATGTGTAGTCATCTTTGGTATTTACCTTCAGGTTAGGCCTCCTGTGGTCAACATGAGGGTCTGGCTATGGGTAGAGGGTCTGCAGCATATGTTATCCTCACCACAGCACCTGGATCCCTTTAAAAAACACAGCGAAGACAAAAGGTCAAAATCATGAGAGTAGAAATAGGCTTCAAATATTCTAAGTAAGAAGAAGGCTTGACTATCTTCACAGTCCCCGCTGCCGCAGATTTCAGTTTCTACGGAGAAGTGAAACGATTGCATCGGATCATGACGGTAGTTACAGCGTAGCAACGCAAACACCTGAACCCATGGCAAAGGTACAACTCCCATTCTCCCCGAAAACCCCTGATCCCCGGATTGACAGCTGAGGCCTTGGGGGAGCGTGATGAATAATTTGTGGGCAGAAAAGAGCTGCAGGCGGGCGGGAAAATTCTGAGACAAAAGTAATAAAATGGTGAAGTCAACAGCTTCATGAACTATTTATCTTTCTGGAACCGATATGTCCTCCTTCAGTCTGTTGCGGTACTGTTCCACTTCAGCCACCTCACTTGTCAAAGCCCACAGCAGTGCGGGGCTTTATTGAAACTTTGATTCAGTTTCCCAAGTTGTCACTTTCTAAGGACTGTGTGCAATAAAGGAGACGGCTTATTGGGGAAAAGAAGAAGCAGAGGGACTAATGAAAAAAGAGACCTTTACTAGCGAGAGTGGGGGGAAAAAGCTGAGAAAGTCCATACTACAGTGTGAGCTGAGGGAGGGGGGGGGCACAAAAGTTGACAATGATCAATAACATTAATATGGGCTGCAGCAAACAGTCTGCTTCAGGCAGAGTAACTGTCAGCGGCAGAAAAAAGACAGCAGTGACAAAGAAAAGCTACTGTGCAATATAAAGTCCTCAATTGTTTCTGTAAGTCTGAGGTTTGACCACGAGAACTCGCTCATTAAATTCGGGGGTTTAAGGTTACACACATTTATACTAAACAAACAGTTCACACTGCGACACATGGAAAAAAGGAAATCTTGATTTACAGGTGCAAATTCTCATGTAGGACCTAATTAAAAAAAATGTGCTGACGGTTGGCCAAACTGGGCGGGTCAGCTCGGGCCCGACTGTCACTGATACTGAGAAAACAAACCATTAGCCTCGGCTTGATGCAAATGGAAATATTGGGGTTTCCAACAAAAATTAGCAAACAACACAGAGCTGCTGGTGGTGCGAATGAGGCGAGACCACTCAACCCATGATCGGTAACTTAAGCTACTGTATATTTGTGGAAACAGTTCCTACAAACACACATTATTATTTAATCATTCTCATTTTCTTTAAGCTGCAACCACCTGCGACTCCGGGGGGAATTCCCATCACGCACAGGAGTAACTCTCACTCTCAATCTCCATAAGTTTCTCTGACAGCAGCATCAAGATATATCACAAGTCTACGATCATCATTCCAATTAATACAATTACCACCACCATTATATTGAAAGTGATGATGATGATCGATAAATATCATTATATGGGATTGTTTAAAGCCTCTAGAGTCTAGACTTAGTTTAGGGAAACTCCAAGCAAAACATTTATTGATACCGTTACATCAATAGTTCTCAATATAACTATTTTCTGATATAATTTGACAACAGCAATTGTTTCTAGTCACCCTCTTTCTTTACTACCTATTTTTTCTCCACTCACCTTAACTGCTCGAGGCAGGGAGCCGTCCACACTGTGATTGGTTCTTGAAAATTCATCCTGTCAAAACACGATGAGAGAAGTATTTAGTGACATCTAGTGGTGAATATGCATGATGCATCTGAAAACCCTCACCTCGTCTTTGCTGTAAAAGCGTGTCAGATCATTTCTGTCAACCTTAACTTATAATAAAGTAAAAGAGCGATTCATTTGTCCATTCAGGGCTACTGTAGAAAAAACGGTGGCGCAACATGGCTGCCTTGATACAGAGGGCCTGGCTCCTGATGTCAATAATGACCTGGTTCTATGTATGATAATACAGTTATAATTAGATTCAGGCTATTCCCAGTTATTTGTAGATTCAGATAATTATACACAGAAACATTAGCGGCATTATCTTACATTCAGATAATGCCGGCAGGGAATTTAATATTTCACCAATGTTGCTTGTACTGGGCATTTAGACGGGAGTTATTCCCTCTGCAGTCACATGCTTGTTGTGGGACTTGTTGAGTTTCTTTATCTTTATAACAGAGGACGCTGAGATAATGTATGCTGTATTGTGGTGCTATAGATATTGAATTCAAGTGAACTGAATTACTGGTTCAATTTTGAAAGTGCCCCTCGCCTAGTAAACAAGATGGAGGTATAGAACATAAAGAGCACCAGGACATGTTTTAACTCTGGTTCTACAATACATGACCATGTGACACTCCCCTGGGGGTTTCACACGACTCCACTACATGATAAAAACAATTTATGTCTTCGAAACACCAGTGTATTTTTACGGCAACCATCGCTCCAAAGAATAACAATACAAGTGTCTCACTGAGCTAGCATGCTAAATACCATGCTAGCAAGTTCAAATACACTGGATAAGCACAGTAAAACATTGGTGTTGTCACTATTTTGTAAAATACACATTATACCTCGTCAGAACGGCATAACATGTCAACAGGTGTAATAGCTCATTGAATTTTTGGGTCTGTCATCGAGACAAACGTGCAGAGTCATCATTGATAATGCTGTTCTTACACCTGTGGGCACAACTGCAATTATGATAAAAAGATAATGAGCGCAAGTCAATGGGCATACACAGCAATATTATACTTATATTACCTGAATAAGGAATAAAATATAAGACCCTTATGTGTTAATATTCTACACTTCACGAATAAAAAAGGAACTTCTACATTAGCTTAGCACCATTTTTGAGCCCCCGCAAGAACTAGCTATTTCACGATAAACTCGTTGAATTTGGTGTATGTGTTTATCTACACGTCCTTGAATCGGTTGCGAAGTATTCTGAGAGGAGTTGGAGGTCATTCGTCTTCGGAAACATTTCTCATAATGTTTATTAGAAGTTATAATGACGTAAAAAAAGATGGACGGTTGACTTACCTCAGTGCGAAGCCCAAGAATCTGATTGGAACAGCTGGGCAGCTTCGTCAGCATCACGCTCGGCCTACTTTGTACGGGGTCTCCTACAGGACAAACAAGGGGCCGGCTCTACAGGAGCTCTGTTGCCGTCTGGGTTTACAATGATGTTACAGCAACATCCAAAGTTATGCATTACATTTATTCAATAAAAATGGACTACTTCAGAAAAAATAATCATAGAATTGACACAAATTCAAAAGGAACATTCATTTTGAAACTTTGTTTTTTTAAAAAGTTTTCATAAGTTTTGTATTGCAAGATTCTATAAATGGGAAATGGGAACAAATGAAATAAAACATTGTGTCATAATCTAAGACACACAATTAGCTGAGTATTAAAATAATTAAAAAAAAACATAATTCTAACTCTCACTTGATATTTGACCTTTGGAGTGAATTCAAATGAAGAATCAATACTGTCATTAGCCAAAGCAGTCAACTTCACAGATTTGTCATTAACACAGAAAATTGCTTGTAATATATTTTCACCTTCCCACGCAGAAGTTTATTTGAAAACTGAGTAAATCAGGGCTGTGTAAAGGCAGATTAAAGTGTTAGGATGTCACTGGAGTTACATTGTTTACCTTCTAAAGAACATCATTTATCTATGGTCGCCCATGTAAACCTCACATTTCAGGCAGGTTAATACCCATGCTCTCTCACTCTGCATTGGTTTACCTTTCTTATGCGAGGCGCTCAATTCATTAATACATATTTGCACAAATTATGCCAAGTCATACAAAATTAACTAGTTTTCATTCGCTAATGAGCTGCTGAGTCATCAGGAGGTCCCCGGGAAGCACATTCCTTTTTGCCGTTTGAAATACGGCCCGATGTGAACTCCCGCGAACGCCATGTAAACGTTTGTTCGTTTAATTTATGTCTGAAGGCCAT
Organism: Chascanopsetta lugubris; assembly: GCA_016785325.1. Lineage (NCBI taxonomy): Eukaryota > Metazoa > Chordata > Actinopteri > Pleuronectiformes > Bothidae > Chascanopsetta > Chascanopsetta lugubris. Next base: position 80,759 of record JAFBJT010090181.1, read on the forward strand.
TTTCTTAGTTAAAGAGCCGGGGAAGTGCATGTTCGTTAAAGCGGAGTCAAACGCGCCACTGCTTTCACTCCCTGGCTCCCCTCGTCGGTTTGTATCCCTGGCAGAGTGAAAGCGGAGTGAATGAGCCGGATGTTTGTGTGGCCTCTCCCTGCGGTCAAACACAAACATGAAACACTGCCGTTTCTCATGTAGGACGCGACCGCTCCTCACTCTTTGACCGAGCTGAAAAAGATCAAGGTGAAAGCCGAGGGGCCCCCGAAGCGTTCCCCATCAGCGGCTTGACCCCCGGGTTGAGTGGAGCCACTTTTAAGATTTCCTCTGAAGGTGCCGAGCTGTAACCGGGATGACTCTGCCCAAAGTGCTGGTTTTGATGCCTCGCTCCCTTTTTCGCCACCTCCGATTGTCCGACAGTTGAACCCGGCGCGGAGAGAGACGGCGGGTTCATGGTGCTGCTGCAACGTCTGCTATTCAAGGGATACAGAGATGAAACGTTACATTTCCCACACACAGGAGTGTGCGCCGCCGGTGGCAAGGCAACTCATCTCACCTCAATTACCTGACCAAAATATTATTGCTTGCCATTCGCACGGAGCACAGTGCTTTAAAATAGGAAAACAGGGCAAAATATGCAACAAGCTCATCTCTGAGAGCAGTGGGAACACACCATCTCACATGGGGGGGGGTGTTACGGTCCTCTACAGTTTTGTGTAAAACTGAATCCGGCCCAATTTGGCCTGTGGGATGTATAAAAAAAATGCACAATTCACTACTGTCCTTGCACTTTTTTGCACTAAAACAAAGTGAAAAATGCAGTCGTCACTGTTCATAGGCCACGATGCTGAGATGTTACTGGTCCAACCCGCTTGAGACTTCCGAGACGAGGTGAAGACACTTTGCTTTTAAATGGCAGGAAAAACATTGTATCAAATCGATGAACCTTTATCGCTCTGTCACCCGAACATGAGCCCGTTATATTTGCATGAGGAGGAGGTGCTCTATGCAAAGGCCTCCATGTTGCTCTACCATGTTTTACAGAGAACCCCAAAGCCAAAAAGAAATAAACTTGCACTTCCTAAATCGCCTTCATTGATGGACCTTTCAAAACGCGATAATCACACCGTTACGCAGCCTGGTTGCTGAATGCGCTGCGCGTGCAGCTGCTCGCCATCGCGGAAGTGGCGTGCTCCTGTTCTCCCCCCGTGACAGGTTGTGTCCGGCTACCTGCGAGCGGACGTGCGCGTGCTGGTCAGCGTTGTGGACGGAACCGAATGTGAAGGTGAGTCAGCGGGGGGGGGGGGGGGGGGGTGTGTGGGGGGGGGGGGGGGGGGGGGGGGGGGTCTGTGCGAGCAGGACTGACGTGCTCACAGTGGACAGCATCGGATCCATCGTCGGCTCGTCTGGACTGGAGCTTGTAGGTTTGTCCGGCGGAGGCGGGTGGGGTGTGTGGGAGGAGGGGTGGGCTTTACAAGTCTCTGCTGCACAGGAGGCTGCTCCGGCGAGGCCGGTGGAGTAGCTTTAGTCACACATGGACGCACACGAGAGCCGTGCGCCGGCACACATGCACGGCACACGCTGTTGCCGAGCAGACCTGTGCGGCGGGCTAAATCAGGAACAAAGCCACAGTGTGACACACCAGCTGTGTGTCTAGACTGTGCTGCTCTGCAGCGTAACAGGGCTGACGTAGCACATGTGTGAGCTTCGGTGCGTCGCCCCTGTCCCCAGGTGTTCAGCACATCCAGGATAAAACCACACGCACGGTGCAGCCCGGGCCGATGCGGAACACTGGCGCTGGTGCAAACGCAATCAAAAGGGTTCGTTCGTGCACAAATCCATCCACTACAAAGGGAGGGGGACATTCTTCCTTGGCTCGTTTTGGGAGCCTTGGGCGAGTGTGTTGACAACATCGCCGCTGCAATTTCCAGACACTGCGACTCGATCGCGCGTTGCCCTTAAAAATTCGATGAATGACGCGGGTTCAGGGCTTTAAATCTGCTTCCAAAACACCCTTGAGGCTCAATGTCAGCCAATTTGGTTCAGGGATGAAGTAAATAAAAAGAAAATGAAAAAGATAGAGAGAAAGAAAGTGCTGTCAAGGGAGATGGAGCCACGGCAGGCTCCGTCGTGTATTATGCACTAATAGCGCAGCATTGATTGATTGATTCGTATCAAGAGCAGGCGAAGACATTGATAAATGAGGTGAGAAAAGGGTTAAAACACACAAAAGCACAGGAGTATAAAAAAATAAAAAAAACACACATGGCAAACTCTTTCATTTTGCATGTTGCTCGATGAAAAGGACAAAAACACGAGTTACAATCGATACGTCTCCGATGTCATCGACCTACATATTAAGCGGTTACACTTAAGTCAAGCGATGTCAGTCATGTTGGTTCCCCGCAGCATAATGGTGTCATCGATCCCTGGGCGGTATTAAGAGATTAAAGGGTCCCCTGTCCTCCCGGTGTTGTTGACACGCGTCCTGACTCATTACAGCCATTAGCATTAAGCTGCCTCATCAATAAGCAGTTGGCCCACACACAGCTCTTCCTCAGGTCTCACCGGAGAGAGAACCTCGCCATGGGCCGCCGCCAGCTCTGAGAGGAGCCACCGAGGCGTCCTCAAAGATGCCGGTCACCACACACACACACACACACACACACACACACACACACGACACGAGGATTCAAGTGTCAGTGTTTCTGTTTGCCAGAACTCTTTGTTGATGCTGCTGTAGGTGTCATGTCAGGGTATCCACTTCTGCTTGTCAGCATGGAAGTGTTTATCATGCACTCTTGTCATTTGTGTTGACTAGATCGAGGACTTGTTTGTGTGTGTGTGTGTGTGTGTGTGTGTGTGTGTGTGTGTATGTGCAGAAAGAAAAAGCAAAAAAAGAGCCTGTAAGTTTTTGCCGCAACTGTCAACCTTAGTTTTGTCTTACACAGTGTTTTCATTTAAATGTCATGTAGGTGTCGTGTGTGTGTGCGTGCGTGTGTGTGTGTGTGTGTGTGTGTGTGTGAGTAAGTGTCGGGTATGGCAGTGTCGGTGTCAGTCAGTGCCAGACTCTGCAGTGTCAAAGTATGACAGCCAGCCGCAGTTGAACTTGATCGTTTGCCACAGTGAATGACAATGTCTTGACTAAGGAACCAGAGTTGGAGACACCCAGAGACATAAATAAGAGAGAGGGGCAGCAGGTAGAGGGCGCTAGAGTTCGTCATGGAGGGCCTCTCCCTCCACGTGGTCCAGAGCGCCCATCAGCAGCAGCGCTCCGGTGGCGTTGTCCCGGACGAAGATGACGAAGGGGTGATCTGCGTAGAAGAGCTTCGGCTTCTCGACGGCCTCCTCCTCTAGTTGAGCGTCTCCCTTCCCGGCCTGGCCCGCCAGTTCCAGTGACGCCCAGTGGAGGACGCCACCGAGGTGCAGCTTCCCTTTGCCTTTGTCGGACACGCCGGCGAAATCGGCCACCTTCTGATCCCAAGCATGGGTCAAGCCCAGCGCGAGCAGCTGTTTCTGCAGAGAAGAGGAAACACACACACACACACACACACAGAGTGAGTAAGTGCAAAATGACTGCGCTGAACTGAAGTTTCCGAGCGCTTGAGGCCAGCCAACGCCGAGACGTCCCGCGAGCGTATGCAAACGAGCAGCTGTCGGAGCGCCGATCAATTATGCACGCAAAGAGACCAAACAACGAGTGGGAGGGGGAAGCGCATTTTAAAATTTCATGATGCTGTGATACACAAAAAGTGCGCCACATGCGCCGGCCCTGCCAGAGCCTCGCCACACGATGAGGCAAGCACGAGCTCGGCCTCCCAAACCGTCCGGTCGTTAACTTTTTCGGTGGGGAGCTTCTTCCGCCATTATGTTTATTTACTTCCCATCGCGGGGACGGGGGCCGGCGAAGGGGAGCCTGACAGTTGCCCTTGTTTTGCGAGCTGGCAGAACAAAGTGGGCGACAGGCGGAGAGGAGACGGAGGGAGGAAGCGGAGGATGAATAATTTAAGAGTGATGCCCCGTGCCCTCGCTGCCCCCTTTGTTTTTGCCTGATATGAATTCCGTGGGAAGGCGTCGCCATGACAGGTAGCTTATCCTCCCGTGGCACCGGGGGGCCACTGACGGTGACAGGCTTCTCCCGGGGGCCGCGATGAGAGCGCGCGTGGATGTGACCACGGCCACGGGTAAAAGTTGCAGGGTGACAATATTGTCTTCGACAGCAGCGTTGCTCAAAGTTTGGCTGATGACGCTGCGCAGTGACATCTGCTGGCGACGTGGCACATTGCACCACGCCCTTTCCTTCCAGGCATTTGGATGAACTGTTCATTTACATGATTATACTTTGCGTTGCTCTGTCTCTATTTGCATGACATCACTGGAAATGAAGTACAGAGGGAGAGGAAATGGAAAAAACTTTGGGTGACGATAAAAGGCATAGCAACAACGTTATTATAGGACTAATGCAAAGAATGGTTGAGGTGATTTGACTCATTAAAACTCTTCACACAACTATTTCATATTCGGCTGCTTCTGCCGGAAGAAATGGAAAAAGTTGGACCTAACTGACGCACTGCACCTTTAAATAGAGATATCAACTTCATCTGCAGGAATTGTCTCTCATGCTAATGCACCATGCTAATGCACCATGCTAATGCACCATGCTAATGCACCATGTCAAATCTTAATCATTGAGATGTGCCTGCAAGAGGAAGTTAGAGTGGATCATGTCCGCTTATAGTGAGACGTGAAGTAGATGTATATACAGTTGTAGGCATCTGTCACTCCCACTCTAATATCTCCATCCGCAGTGACACTCCCCCTCCCCACACACACACACACACACACACACACACTTCCTGCTCTAATGCACTTCTATTGTCCTCATCCATTATTCCTCCCTGCAAGAGGAAGTTAGAGTGGATCATGTCCGCTTATAGTGAGACGTGAAGTAGATGTATATACAGTTGTAGGCATCTGTCACTCCCACTCTAATATCTCCATCCGCAGTGACACTCCCCCTCCACACACACACGCACACACACACACACACACACACACACACACACACACACACACACACACACACACACACACACACACACACACACACTTCCTGCTCTAATGCACTTCTATTGTCCTCATCCATTATTCCTCCCTTCTTCCTCCCGCTATACCACTACATCACTGTCTTCCTCCGCAGCTCTGCCACTTGCCTGGCATCCCCATCCCTCATCAACCCCTCGTGCCTTCATTTGATCCCCCTCTCGCTCTCTCTCTCTCTTTTTGACTCCCAACTGTCTTTTTCTCTCCTCGCCGCCATCCTTCTCTTTCTGCGACGGGCAGAGGCGCCGCGCTATCCGCCGCTTTCTCAACTTCACCGTCTCCGCATTTTCAGAGAATGGCTGAAACCGGTTGGCGGTTCTGGGGAAGCGTTAGACAATATATATGTCTTTCACCCTTCGGCAGCCGCTGGCGTCTGACTGCGTCCGCGGTGGTTTCGATGGGAAACGCTGAATGTGAGAATGCAAACGTTTGAGGCCGCTCCGACATTTTAAAAGTGCGCGTAAATACGGAGGAGACAATCTATGGACAATTTGAGTAGTATCACTGATGACATTTCCAAGAGGACAAGGTATAAACATAAAATATCACAATCTAAATATCTCAGGATGAATGCGATGAAATATGTAACAAACTGGAGCAAGGGCAGATGCCAGCGTCCTGGAGGACATTCCTTATATGTTGTTGTTAATACATCGGGCCGACACGCACGTCACACAAGCAGAAAGTCAGAATCAACCTTTGCGGAGTTCATGTCTCGAGATGGCAGCTAATGTTCCCCCGCAGCTCATTAGAGCCACAGTGAGGCATGTGCCACCGCGATGCATATGAAAAACCAACCCCGCGTGACCCGGCGCTTCCGCTCCGCCTCTCCGTCGCCGCGCGTCAAGGCAAAAGTGCTCATCTAATTATTTTTTCTTGAAGCTGTAGGCTGTTTAAAAATGGAGGGACCCCGTGGCAGTGAGCTGGGAAGCGGGCCAGGGGTGTGAGAGGAGCCCATGACGGACTGGTGCACTGCAGAGGTGTGGCACTACATTATGTGGAAAAGAGGAACCTCTGGGAGCTGCTCTTTGGCTGCCCTTTCTTCCTGAAGCGCCGCATGAATCTCAGATGGAGGAGCGCCTGGCCGACTCTGCCGAGGCTTCACACACAGCATCAATGAGCCATTTGTCTGAGAGCGGGAGCCACGGGCATTGTCAGCTGGTGCTTTTCTGTGTGTGTGTGTGTGTGTGTGTGTGTGTGTGCGCGTGTGCTTACTTGGCCTACAGCGCTGTGATCTCACCAGACCTGAGGTAGGATGGCATGCAGCACTCTGCATCACATTGTTTCAGCGTGATGGTTGAGGCCACTAAGTGGCTTGTTGAGTGAACCTGTGAGGGGATTCAATGTATAACTGGAGGGTGTGTGCGCGTGTGTGTGTGTGTGTGTGGGGGGGGGTCATATTTTGATGTGTCACAGCTCTATCTGTGGCAAGAGGCAGATATTCCGAAAAATGTCTCAACAAATGATTCAGTTTTTCCCCGAACAATTTCAAAGATGAGAATTTAGAACATTTTGAAGAATTTCAATTGTAGATGATCAATCATTTTTAAAGGTTGTGCTGTTTTCAATCAAGTAATATTCTAGTGTCACTGAATATTTAGCAACTTTGAGTGGTAGCGAGAAAAGCTCACACCTTTGCTGAGGTAAAACAATCTCCATGACCTGTTTGAAACTGCAATGATATCAATTCACTTAATACGCCCGAGCTTTTAATCTGGACACATGAATTATTGTAGTAAAACGCTGACATTGGCATCTTAACCTGCACCTGTTAAAAATAATTTAAAAAAAATCTGAGCTCTGCACCAAAACGTGGTTGTAAAGTGATCCATCATGAGGTTTTAGTGTAATGGTGCTAACTGTTGCATAAGCAAATGAAACCACTGCCTTCAAAAGTAAAGTCCTTTTCACTCTTATAATGGAGCTGGGTTTTCAAATGAACGCGTGAATCCACAGAGCAGCGGTTTTAGGTGAAGCTCTGTTTGATTTGGATCCCAATTGAGTGTTTTGAGTGGGACAGTTCTTTCATCCATCATCCATCATCTGTAACACGTATTCTCCCGGGGGCCACGGTGTTGGGTGGAGGGGCGGGGGTGGAGCCACTCACGGCTGCCATTGGGCGAGAGGCAGGGTCACAGGATCACAGGCCTGAAGCAGAAACAACCATTCACCTTCACGTCTCCGTTTAAAGCTCCACTGAATCACCCGACACCGATGTTGTCGTTTTAAAGACGTTCTACTAAACGACACAATCAAAAGCGAGAAGACGAATACAGCTGGATTACAGCTGGTACAGTGGACTGTCCTCTGACCAGGGGGTTAAAGGTTCGATTCCAGTCGTCCCGATTCCGTACGAAGAAGCCAAATCAACACCAAATCAATTTAAAAACACATGGCACCTTGAGACTGTACCGAACACAAGTGCGACAAACTTTTCCCGGCTAGCCGCGTCGCCCGCATCACCACTACAACCCACACGGCGACCGTCGGCGCCAAAGGGTACGAGGTAGAATCTTCCTCCCTCGGCTGCTCCATCAGAGCGGCGACCTCCAGTTCCCGCCGGCCCCCCGCTAAAAGCCAGCAAACGCGTCTCTCGGGCTGTGGACGCATCCAAACAAGCGCCGCTGCCCTCAGCATCACGGACGCGCCTGGTTTGGAGCGTGCAGGATGTGACGGTGGCACCATCGCGGCTCCATTTCACGCACCCATTCAAAGGCAGGCTCTTTCACTCGCTCAGCTCTCAAGGCTTCAAAGCCCCGACGCGTCTCTTTACACAGCGTCATCTGCGACATCGGATCTTACGCGGGCTTTTACCTTTTCTCGCACGCTCAGCGACTCATTCCCTTGTTTAAGGCTTCGGCTTTCTGCCGGTTATTTACCGAGTGACCGTGAGACGCGTCTGATTAATTCATGCGACGCGGAGCGGCGGTGAGGCCGCCGTCCCTCGGCACTGTATACTGCGGCGTGCGCTCTTGTAAATATTTGATGGCCTTTTGACCTCATTAGCCATGATTGAGTGAGCTCTCCGGTGCAGACTCGTACGTCTTAGTCAGCGGCTGGAGATACAGCTGGGACGGAGCTAAAGCTCGGCCATTAGTCTGGATGTGTGTGTGTGTGTGTGTGAGGCCTGGTCAGCATGGGATCAGAGGCGGCGGGGGAGAGCGATGAGGAGCGGTTTAATCGGTAACCTCAGGACCAGACTAGTTAGGAGGGTTCTCCATCTTCGGCGCCTGCCCTTCAGCAGAGGAGAACACCACACATTGGCAGACAGACAGAGAGTGGCGAGAGGAAAAGGTAGGATTCTAAAGCTATTTATAGTGCGCTGTGACACTTTCCACCTTGTCCCCAAGCAATCACTGACCCCCCCCCCCCCCCCCCCCCCCCCAAAAACACCAAAGTAAAAAAAAGAAAACCCAACCGCCACCCCTCCACCTCCTCCTCCCACTCTCCGCTTTGCTCGCCCGCCGAATGTCACTCCTTTTTAGGTCAGCGGTGCCAAGGTGCGGCGGCTGAGCGATGGCATATCGCCGGCAACATGTGAGACCTACAAAGAAAGGAATTAGATCTCAGGGAGTCGCATGAAAGAGAGGGGGGGGGGCAGAGGTGAAGGAGGTAATGGCTGCATTTGGATGTGGCAAATGTGTGCAACGTGATTCTATTTGATCTCGTGTGCCTCACACAAGTGTAACAGTTCACACACACACACACACGCAGAGCGCTCTGCTGCTCTGTTTGTCCAGATGCTGCCCTCTGGTCTCAGGAGTCCACGCCTGGCCAGAGCACTGACAGATAGTCTGGTAAACAGCATTAACTCACAGCGATGAGCAATTATTTGCCCGACCCAATTGGAAAAACGGTGGAAAGAGGAAGAAGACGTGGCTGGCTGTCGGTGGCCAGAGGGGCCTGGACTTGGGCCCCGGCAGATGAAATGAGACCGGATCGGTCCCCGGGTTTGTTCGGAAGCTCGAGCTGATCCAAGACCCTTCCCTCAAATGCACTTGTGCTTCTTGAGAGAGCAAACAGAGGCAGGCAGCCCGTGACAACTGGGAGGAAGGGACGTCAAAACGTTGAAGTGTCTGCCCGTAATTATGTCCGATAATGAGAACAGCGTGCAGCTTCTGTCCGGATACACTCGCAAATTCAGACAAATGCATTTCTGCTCCCTGTCAGTCTCACACCACTCATTATTCATGTGTTGTGCGCGAGAGGCTGAAGCGAATGCTGTCTGCCTTCATATGGGAGAGGATCATGGGATCAAGGCGCTTTCCCACCACAGTTAGCAGGTTCACCTATTTGTTTTTTTCACGTAGGTGTGTTAGCTATTAACAGGTGATCGACACCTTCACCCGTTGTCAATGGTTACGCTGTCGTCTCATTAACTCACAACACCAGCCTGAAAGTAAAGACTACAACGAGACCGCGCAGCGCAGTGACAACATCACTGTGCTGATCAAGCTGCTGGTGTCCTCTGTACCTTGGATCACGAGAAGCTCCATTGGCTCACTGCGTCATCAGGGCTAAAGTCTGGAAAATGACCTGATTAAAGGATCACTTCCGGCAGTGGACCCTCCATCTCCTGTCAATTTACATGAATGGGCTCATTTCAGGGTAAGGGAACAAAATAAAACATTTACGTAATTACACATTTATGAAACTCTCGTCGTTTCGTAGTATTTTCCCGAAGTGACAAAAATCACCAAAATCTTGCACACTGAACCTTTAAAGGGTCATTATTATTGAAGCCCACATAGTCACTCAATCAAAAAGGCGTCCACTGAAGATAAAGCCAAAGACATCTGAAGCAGAGTGGATGCATTTTCAAATCAAAGTAGTTCTGAGCCTTTACTTATTTACTCCGCGACCTCTTGGCCCCTCTCTGGCAGGGGAAAAGGGGCTTTTATGCAACAACATGCCCCCCCCCCCCAACCGCCCCGCGCTCACCTGCAAAGTCACCGCTGTGTCACAAGCAGTTGTTTCCCAGCTTTGCCTGTAGATTACAGCCTCCTCCCCGGAGAGTCCACACTCCATGTTCATGTCAAAAGTTTGTTGTTGGGGGCACAGATACCCCCCCAACAACAAGGCAGCAGGAAGTCTGCAGAGAGCTTTGTTCAACGAGGAGGAGGCCAAAGTGGATTTCATCAGTCCGTGATGAGGTTACAATGTACATCTAAAGGAGGACATGGGAATACGTTCCGGTCGGCGTCGCGCGCCCCGGGGGGAAATGGGTTTTCCTGGCATGCCCTCTGTGTCTGTCAGGTTCCACTAACCCCACTCTCTCACTCTCTCACTCTCTCTCACTTTCGTTCTCAGTCATCCACGACTGGTGTCGCCGCGACTACAGTATCTGCGTGAGTGCGTGTGTGTGCTCGGAGCGAGCACAAAGCAAATTTGAGAAGCGGAGCGACTCCGCACAAAGTCGGTGGGAAGATACGGGCGGATTCAAACAGCGGCGAGTTCACTGTGGGAGTTGAGGTGAGGAAGCGTCCGTGCGATCGGAAAATGTTTCAACTCGATGATGAAAATGAACAAAAAAATAAAAAATAAAAAAATAAAAAAATGAAAAAGAATGATGCTAATCCCAAGGTTGCGGAAGTCAACCTAATCATGCGGAGACAAAATGGAAAAGAAGAGAGGGCGCATTAGCATGCGCAGACTTCGCCAGCAACAAGTCACGATGAGCCTCGGACCATTCGGGGTGAACACGGAGGCTCTCGGACGAGCGGGCGGCCGCCACCGAGCGCACAAAGTGGACCTCTGAGCGCCGCGCCTTCTGACTGCGCCTTAAGGTCAGCGCGAGCACTACGGACGTGGAAAGCCAATGGAGTGTGGCCCTTCACGTTGAGAGCGGGACTCCGCTAACTCAAAGCGTGGGCTTGTATTTGGATCGTTTGTTGTTCCGACAAATCTGTGCGTGTTGACAACGGTTATTGCCCCCACCTTCCGTCAGCTGGGCTCCACCCAGGCGTCGCAGTCGTTTCATTGCCTTCGAGCACACGGAGGAGGGGGGGGGTGTGTAATGATAAAGTTGTGACGTGCGTAAAGGGGGTTAAGGCAGCCACCCAGGGCTCCTTTAAAAGAAGTAAAGACATCTAATCCGCAAACAGTGCAGGATAATCCACGTCGATGCAGAATATATATCAGAGTTTTGAGAGGAAGGATTAGAAAATCTTGACTGCCATCTGCACGTTTTACTTTGAACACAAAAGATGATATCACCGGACCGAATCAATACGAGCTGGACTGGGTCTGGTCACGGCGGCACAAAATGCCAAGCCCGTCTTCACCAAGCAATGCTCGCTTCACTATGGCAACGCCGCTTCTGAGAATGAGCATTTTGCCTTTGTCTGTGCTTAGTGTCCCTTTCCCTCTCATTAGTGGAGAGAATAAAAGAGAGCGAAAGCCAAACCTGAGTAGTTTTAGATTTAGAGCGGTCGCTGACCATCGCCGCTGCCAGTTTAAATGGCATTAAATTAACCTTGGAGGGCGAATTCTGAAAAAGCTGCTTAATGACGCACCGAAATAATTAAAACTGGATTTCTGTCCGCTGTCTGAACCCTGCCCAAGATCGTATACGGGGCGAGAACCTCCACTCGGTGACACCACGGTGAGATCGCGAGTGCGTCTGCACATCAAGGAAGACGAGTCAAAGGGAATGACCCTCCGGACCGTTCTGCACCAGAGCCCTTCGGATCATGCGGCGCGTGAAGAGTCGGTCTATATCCGCTCTCGGGGACGGCAGTGAGGAAAGTTTCCTGTGCCGGATGTCACTTTAACAAACAGGAAACTCTTTGCACCGCGCGCCACATCAGCAGACTAAACCCGTGTGATTCTTCCCCGTGCCCTTGCCTCCCGCCGCCGACCCGCCGACCCGGTCAAGTACGTGCTCTTCCACGGGCCTGACAACTCTCTGATCTCCCAGTCAGCGGCCTGACACGGCCGCCGCCTTGGCCCGCGTGAACCCGAACAACCCCCGCGCTCTCGCATTAGCATCAGCGGCCACTAACCTGCTGCCTGCCGCTGCTGCTGCTGCTGCTGCTGCTGCTCCTCTGAGCCGGCACGTCCACAATAATGCCTTTTCCTGACACGGCCGAGGCGGCGCATGGCACGACTGTTTGTGTTCGCCGAAGCGCGCGCGCGCCGCCGGTGGATTTGCGCTGCGGGAGGCGACTTTGTGAGATGGGTCGGACTGGGTCAGAACGCAGAGCTGTGTGCGAGCCGACATGTTTACAGAGACTGATGTCGAATGTCAGATATGACTCGGATTGAATGAGACAGTGGCGTGTCGAGAGTATTTTCCACCGACTAGTACGAGGTCACGCTCGGGATGAACAGTGACTTAATGGACCTCGATGACCTCGGTGCCTTTGTGTCAACATACTACACACATCTTAAAGGTGCAGCGTGTAAGACTTGGGTTGAACGGACCACGTGGCAGGAAGGGAAACAATCTCTGAGTGTGAAATGTATCTCGCCACATAATAAATTCAATATTATAATTCAGAAACATCCAATACGAATGGCTTCCGCTTAGTATTAGTTATACGATTTAAGAGGGTGCTCGTAGGCTGATTGTATCTCAAGGCCAAACTCAAAGAATCAACGATATTCTACTTGTACAGCATATTTTGGATGTTAGCGATGCTGTTATCAAGCCTCTTTACTGAGGAACGTACTCGACGTAGTTGTGCACTTGCAATGCAACGGCTACGTTTGTAAATAACTCTGTGAGGTCACGTCCACGTGTCCAACAGACATCGTGGAGCCGTAAATACCGTGACCACAACACTGTCTTATTCCTAGTCAGGTAAAAAGGTATGGCAAGTTGTTTCCCAAAGTCTTGACTTCAGCCTGTCTAGACCAAAAAAAACAACCCATGGGGATTTCGATTGAAACACGCCCAGCAGTGTTTCCACCGGTCTCTAGTGATAGTCCCCTCTCTCCCGCTTTAGAATCAGCTACCTGCTGGTGCTGGGAGGAACGGGAGCAGAGATCCGGACCGCCAGCTGGGGCTGTGGCGCGACCCCGCAAAAATCCAGGTCCGTGGGAGGCACCGGAAGGGCCCACCGCCGAGCCGCACACTCCCCCCCTCTTATCCTCTTAGCAGCCGGACTTCGATTCCCCCGCTGACGGCTGTCGCTGCGCGATGCCGCGAGTGTGGCTGGACGAAGCGTCGCGTCGAGGCGGCGGACGGTGAAGTGGGGAGGGCGCGACATTTGAACTCGCCTGAGTCGGAGTCTGCACTGAGCCGGAAAGGGTAAGCTAGGCCACTGCCTCGGTTACCGGAGGCACTAAAGGGACTGGGGAAGAAGCCGAGGGAGATGCCGGCAAGAGATGGAGGTCGCGGGTGAGAAGTATATGGAGGGAAAGGAGACGGAGGAAGACATGAGGAGAGGAAGAGGGGAGGGGGGGGGGTGACAGGTTCAAGAGAAAAACAAACTTAAAGGGGGACGAGAAATAATAGAGGAGACACGGAGACCGAGCGAACGCCACAGACGGACTGGACATCTACCTGTTGTGCTCTTTCCTTTCAGACATTATGATAAACGTCTGCAGCGACGGCCTCAGACCTTCCAACACAAACACCTCAGGTGCACTTTGCCCAGAGTGCAGTTTCACAACAGATGGATTCGATAATAAAGTGAATGACAAAAAGAAAACTACTGAAACTCCTCCTTAATGAGTTCATCAGCTGAAGAATATGACATTAGCCGGGGCCATTACCCAGAAAACACTTTGTGCCGTTGTGTGTGTGCGCACATTATAACGTATCAGCCAGAAATAAGCTGTCCAGCGGATGTAAACAAAGACATTAAAATACAATCTATACAGACCTACGCTGCAGCATATAGCTGTTTACACTTAACCTTGGCATATACATCTCATTCGGTGAACGTCTTCAAACCTCCTGCTTTTCCTCCAGAAGACATCCCTCATAAAACATGTATCTGAACCCTGACACACACACACACACACACACACACACACACAAACAGCCTCCAGACCGCCATGCAGAGGGAGCATACGGAATATAATATGACAGAACACATAACACATTACTCCACTACTCAACTATGAAAACCACAAGTAATAGACTGCGCATGATTGTTCACCCGTGGTTTCGGGGCTGTGCGGTGAAATGGAAATGGCAGTGGATCTGCAGCAGGGGGAGCTATTATTGTTGAGAAGTCGTTGAGGAGGACAACCTTTCACTTTAACATCAGTCATGTGCTCACATATTATGTGCAACATGGCCGCCAGGCTTATCCTGTGTTGGGGCTGGATGAACTTCCATCACGTTTCCTTCAGGAAAGTGAGCGCGGCTCATCTGTGCCCGCTGCGTTATTGTCTGACTGCTCATTCCGGGACAGGAAGGACGCGATGGTCATTGATTGGAAGGTTGGACCGGCCGTGTGTTGTACCGACCTGCAGGCTGAACGAGCCGGTGACGTTGGCCGTGGGCAGCGAGACGGACACGCTGTGGACCTCGGTCTTCTCCAGCCACCGCGACAGCAGCTCCGGCGTCAGCAGCTTGTCCAGTCGGGCCAGGTCCTCCACGTGGAAGGGCAGCAGGAGCAGCACGCTGGCCCTGCCGCCCCACAGGGGAGCCTCCAGGACCTGCACCATGTTTTCCATGTCTTCAAGGTGACGGTACAGACCTGGAGGGGGGGGGGGGGGGGGGCGGGGCCAGAATCGGGGTTAGAGGGGAGAGTCTTTGCGATCATGTGACCTGTGTCGGCGGGTGACATCCCTCCAGAGAGGATAGAGTTTGTCGGCTCATAGCTTCATTCACTCAGGGTGGATGTCAATTTGACAGGAGCAGGAGGCAATTGGGGTTGTGCACTGAGCCAAAGTGAGTGGAGTGGCTTGGGAGTCCTGAGAGTGCGGAGTGTGGGGGGGGGTGTAGTGGGGGGGGGGGGCAGTTCCCTGAGCACAGAGGGGGAATTCTCACCGCTCCACTCCGCTCATACACACTTGATGGCGATACCAGGTCCGAATGGGGCCCAGACATAACGGGGGGGGGGGGGGGGGGGGGGGGGGGGGGGGGGGGGGGGGGGGGGGGGCAGTTCCCTGAGCACAGAGTGGGAATTCTCACCGCTCCACTCCGCTCATACACACTTGATGGCGATACCAGGTCCGAATGGGGCCCAGACATAACGTTAACATAATGTTGCTCCGTCCACAAACCTACAATTTCAGTTGAAAAAACATCACTTTACGCCTGTGGTCCACACTTCTGCCGACTTTGAGCAACTAAATCAAAGAGGTTTGGGAAGCGCCATACGTCCTTTATGAGCGCGGGGAGGAACTTTTCGGAAATGCCGACTTTTTCCCAGCGTTCGCTTTCTAATTGATTTGTACGAGTGACAACTCAACTACTAGGTACGAACGAGCAAAGTTGTAAAAGTGCGTCACTGACGCTTCCACCTTGCCGTCGGTCCAGGACTGTAAATCTGTCACGGTTGCTTTTCGCCATGAAGTCTTGATTCCACAGATTTATGAACTGCATGTGAAGAACCAAGAGCAGATCAGTCGTCTGATGGAGACCTTCAGGAGGAGTCGTCACATTACACGTGTACTCGTCCGGCGGTGCCTTCAGACAGGCAGTTTCCCACTTAATCTTTCCCATGAATATTGTATGATCACACGGCGTAAGATTAAATAAAGCATAGTCTATCCCTCCGACGTCATTTACTGCTGTCCCGGCAGAAATTCACTCTGCCTTGTTGTTGTTGTTTTAAGACTATGCATAAAATATGAGAGGCAAGTTAAATAAATGATAAGGTACACAGTGATAAATAGAGGGGAAGAGGATTGGACCTTACGGACGCTCGCGCCCTTTAGGACCTTCCTTGTTGTTGCATTTCATTGCTGGCAGGAGGGTGGAGGGAAAGATGGTGAAGGTGGTGTGTGTTACTGTTGTTGTTGCTGTTGTTGTTGTTGTTGTTGTTGTTGTGGTTGTTTTTACCTGCTCGGTGCATCATCACAATTTTGGTGTATTTCTTTCCCAAGAAGGTTCGACGATCGTTGCTCGCCTCGGTGAATTCTCTCTCCCACAGCCCTGGGGAGGGGTAACAAAGGGGCACAGAGTGAACATCCATGCAGATAGATCCAGGTGTACCCTCTTTTTTTAATTTTTTAAATTTTTTTAGAATTTATTCTTTTATGACCATTTTAACAAACAAAAAACGGAAAGACACACAAAAACAAAACAATAACAAGAGAATAGACTAAAATAAAATAAACCAGAAACACACAGAACACAAACCTTC
>JAFBJT010090181.1:111752-145578 GCA_016785325.1 Chascanopsetta lugubris
GTGATTATTTGTTTATTTTGTATGTGCTGTTGTTGTTGTTGTTATTGTTATTGATATTGTTATTGTTCGTGTATATGCTGTTGTCACTTGTATCTGTTAATGATTTATTTGGATGGATTGATGGTGCCATGGTTGGATTTGAACCTGGGGCCCTTCACAGGTGGACTACAGCCTCAGTACCTTGGAGAGGATGAAATAGCGCCCCCTTAGGACAGTTTTTGAACAAATATGTGTCTTTCATGCAATAGTGCACAGAAATGTATTTGAACTCTTGACAATTGTGTTTTAAGACAAGTGGATATTTTTGGATGTAGACTGGGGAACTGGGAATTGAGCCAGTGACCATCTGGTTAGTCTAAGACTCGCTGATCCACAGCTGCCATTTATGGCATTATGTAAATTTTCTAACTTTTTACAGTCCACTGTATGAACTACATATGCATCTGTAATCGCGTTTCTACCTTGACAGACACATGCACCTATATTTGTTATTTTTTATTTATATCTAACTTTTCATACTGACGGGGCTCATCAACATCCATTTCAGAAATATTTGAATATATGTGACTCATGCCTGACCCGGCTAATGTTGCATTGGCTCTCGCTTGATACGCAAAAGTGTTGTAATTAAGTTGACTCGCCCGGCAAATCATTCAGCACGAGTGCGGTACTTTTAATTAGCTCTGTGTTTGTGGTGTTTAAAACTTATCCACATTACATCTACACACTCTGGTGGAGAATAAGCTCGTGCTGAACCTACACTAATGAGCTCAAAGATATTCTTGTTTGACAGCCTCTTACAAAATATGTATATACGTATATTCTATCAGAGAGGATGTTATGGGGGGGGTGTAGAAGTAGGAGATGATACGATGGGGGGGGGGGCGGGTGCCTCTGCAGAGCTCGTTATTCCCTCTTGAAAATGATTCTTAGCGTATTTCCTCTGATTGAACTGCCTGTCATTGCCCCTGATTGGGTATCATTTAACAATCTTCATTATTGTTTACGCTCGGGCTCCTGATAATCACATATTCACAGAGGTGGATGATTAGCGGGCACGGGGGTTCACGGAAAGCACGCGGAGTAATGTTTGCCGGATGGGGCCACGCAGAGATCGATGGGCGGGCCCCCTTCAGACTCTCGCCCTCTGCACAATGGGCAGGGGCGCGGGCGCTGAGTGACAACTTGAAAGTTAAGGTGACCTTTTTAGCTCCGCTCTTTTGTGAGTGGCAGTCGGGACCTCGCCGTGGCGTGGCGGCGAGCGAGGGAAGTGGTGGGTGGGCACAAACAGAGGGTGAGGGGAATGAGGATGAGGAGAAGGCGCAGGCTGCGGAAGAGATTAAAGGGGTTGCAATGAGCGGACGAATAACCATGAGTGGCCCCGGCCAAGGTGGAGGGAGGAGGAAGAAGAGAGCGAGGATGAAGAGTTGAATAAACATGAGTGGACGGAAGCTGCGCAGTAGGAGAATTAAGATAAGAGGTGGCTGGCTGCAGCGTCATGTTTGTCCTTAGTTGGCTTCCTCTGCCCTTGTGCCGCGTGAACATACATTAACAAGGAGGTCACACACACACACGCGCGCACACACACACACACACAGACACACACACTATGCACACACAGACAGACACTCCACCATTCAGTCCTCCCGTGCTCTTATCGTTCAAAGTTGACAGCTCAAGGCTGCCTGGATGAGCAGCCTGATCACACGGATGTCGTCCTATTTATAGGCACGGAGCGAGAATGGAAGAAAAAAAAAAAGAAAAGAAAAAAAGTTATCCATGTCTCCCATAGCGATGCCTGTCATGGGAGTTGTGGTCTTTAGATAGCAGCCGCTTGTGATACAATTACCAGAACAAAATAAAACATCAGTGCAGCGGCTCCGCCTCATATCTGCTTTATGTTTCCCCCCTCGGTTCAGATGTTTCACACAGATCAGAGGAGGAGGCGGCGCCGGCGAGAATCTATAAGCCAGGGAAAAATCCTGCTGTCTGTGTAATGCCATAGAGAGTCAGGCTGAGCTGGTTTCCTTCAGTGGGTATGCAGGATTTAAAGGTGCATGATGTAACTTTTTTTGGTTTAATGCCAAGGAATGAACAAGCTGTAACAGAAGCTGAAGACTGTTCCAGACTTCTCCTCCATCAGCCTTTGATCACCTGTTGTTATGTGAAGTGACCTCGGGTGAGGTAGCTAACTATCGCTCGCACAGCGGCTAATTGTTCCTAAGTGGAGTCCACAGGTAGAGATGGATATATTTATTCCTCACATGCATTATTGTAAAGTACAAAAGTCACTTAATGGACCTTTTTGTCCAAAGCAACACACATGGGGAGGCTGGGGGAATTGAACCCATGACCTCATGCAATCAAGGCGTATGCTCCGTCACTTAGCTACCCCCATATGCGCGCATAGGTGTAGTATGTGCAAAAATGTTGTTTCTTTTCCTTTTGATGCCCAAACCTCCCGTTATCAAGGCCGTGTCGGCTATAGCATCAGAATCTTGATGGCACGTCCTTTCATGGCCACCGGCGTCACTATAAACAACCATTTAAAGAAAGTTCCCTCATGCTCCTTTAATGAACTAAACGTCATCGCGATCAAACTTCACATCTAATTCATCGCACCACAGGAGCAATCTCACGGGAAGCGAAGGAAGGATGTCACCGTCCATTCGCTGCCCTCATTTCCTCCGCGCCTTCATTTGAATTCATCTCCTGAGACGGATGCAAAGCCTCCATAACCTCCTCTGTCTTGCATTTTATTCAAACGAAGCGGCGGAGAGGCAACAGAAAAGCCTCCACCTTGTGTGATTATGCAAATTTACACGGATGCATATTTCAGGAAAAGTTTAGCCCGTGAGGTGGATTTTTTGGTCGGAGTTGCTCAAAGGACACAAGTGCGGCCTCTCGAAATAAATCAAGCAATGTAAGTGCACCTATAGGCGGAGAGGTGTGGGGATGAGAGTGAATCGCTGTATTTCTGCCGTACGTTTGGGAGTTTTCCTGCCACCGGAGCAAAAGTGTAGAAATGCATCATGAAGAAGAGAAACTGCTCCATCGGACAAATGAGGCAAAAGGCAGAAATGTCAAGTTGTCATTGGTGCAGATGCATGGTCAAACTTTGTGAGTTGAAGTAAAGAGCAGGCATCTATAACTGCAGCTCTGAGGCTGCTCACAGGCACAACGCAGCTGAAGGTCAACACGACAATGCTAACGTACCTTTTTGTTTTTTTTCTTCTTTGAACTCTTTTCACCAAAGGACGCAAAGTCAAACTTTTAGGCGTATTTATTATGGGGCGATATTATATTGGAAAATACAGTTAAAGGTGCAGCGTGTAAGATTTGGTGACATCTACTGGTGAAGTTGCATCCATCACCTCACCCTCACCCTTCTGAACATGCAGGAGAACCTACGGTCGACTTCAGTGGTTGAAAAGTCAAACGATGTTTAGCGTGTCCACTCTGGGCTACTGTAAAAACATGGCGGCCCCCGTCGAGAGGACCCGCCCCTCATGTAAATATACATTAATGAGCTCATTTAAGGGTAATGGGAAAAAAAATAAGTTTGACACCTCCGCTCTAAATCTCACGTTTGAATACATAATGTTATCTCACCATATTCAAACTAGTCCCAGATCTCATTTTACTTGTCGGACTAAATCATTCTCCAACATTCGCAAACGGTTCAGTGTTGTCTCGACGCTCTGAACGTGATTCAACAGATGGTCGCATGTTTTGAGTCCGACTACAAAGTGTTGCTGCTTCCCCTGTGGAATTCTACATATTCAGGCCTCACAGTGTGTGTTGTAGGTTGCTGTGAAAGACGCACGATAACTCAAAGTGTAGAAGTTTCATACAAACTAAAGTAATGGACAAATGTAAACAGCAAGCTGATGATTGCACCCCCCCTCTCCCCCCCCCATTGAAATGTCAGAGAATTGACAAAGTTGTTTATCAGTTGTAGACCTTGAATATTTTCCCTCTGAGACCTGAGAGGAGATTTCACTCAAAAAATGTGGACCTGCTGCTGGTTATGGGAGATGAAAAGTCAGGGGGGGTTTGCAACGTCTTTAGGACTTATCCTCTCTGCATGTCTGAAAGCAAATTCCTGTCAATCTGCGCTGAATGGACAAAACAAGGCGGCTCAAAGGATCAAAACATCACAACCTGTGAAATAGAGATAAACACTAGTGAGAAAGTTCTAGTTTGGACTTGATCTAATCCCTTTGGGTATCTACTGTATATGACGAATAATAATATTAGTCATAATTTTGTAATTACATTCTTTCCGGTAGAATACTTGTATCTGTTGGGTTTCATATGACCATTATTATTGGGATGGTAGAGGAATAGAATAGAAGAGAATGTGGAAATTAATTCAATAGAATTTAATAGAAGAATAGAATAGAACTTAATGGGATTGATTCAAATGCCTTTTATTAATATAAGTTATTGGATGGAAAAGAATAGAATACAATGACGTGGTATTAAATAGACGTTTTTAGATGGAATATAATCGAACCAAATCAAATAGAAGAGGATAGAATGTCAAACTTATTAAACTGAATTCAACAGATGTTTTTGGATAGAACAAAGTATAATATTATAGAATAGAATCTAATAGGATTCAATGGCATTAAATCGACGTTATTGAATGAAATATAATATAATGTAACATGATAATGGAAATTAATTCAATGGAATCCAATAGAAGTTTTTAGATTGAAGGGAATAGAATATAAAAGAATGTGTAAGTCAATTCAGAAGAACTAAACACCGGTTTTGGATATAACATACTAGAATAAAATAGAATACAATACGGTAGAACAGTTTTTTCTGTGTGATCACTGAAAAAAAGGGACCATATCAAATCTCAGTAGTGTTTTCAACTTCAAGTCTAAAAACCACAAAAAAAACACCACATGCCCACATGTGATTCTCATCCCACCTGTTGCCAGTTCAACTCCACGGGGGAACTTATTTTCCGTCTCTCTGTTTGTGCCTGACGCTGAAACACGGCGACGAACCCGTGGTGAAGTTCTGTGCCGTGCATTTCTCCTCTGCTCAGCGGGAAAAGACAAAACTCCGAATAATGGCGTCTTTGAAGGTGTCGGCATGGCTAATGTAATATCCTGTCTGAGATTCTCTGCTCATGACAAGTCATTAGTCCACGTGCTCTGAACGTGATGAAACGCGGCCCCTCCACCATTATTGTCCCCATGAATTAAATAATGTTGCATAAATCTTGGTAATGGATTTGTTTGTGTGTGTCCTCCCTCTCTCCATCCACCACCTCTACATACTGAGGGGATGATCAGGCCATTTTAGCGGTCCCTGTTAATTACCCAATGGTTATTTTAATCCATCATAAGCTCCTCAATGGGCTGTATAAAGGCCCGCTGGTACCTTAATCGGCTAAGTGATGCTGCCGCAGAGGGACGGACCTTACCTTTAACCATTTAATCCCTTCACAATGTGTGCGGCCCACTGTGCAGCATCTACATAGGGGTTAATCTGTACATGCCGGCTTGGGTTTACACACCAGTGCATTGAATTAAAGGTGCATTAAGGAACATTTTGTCTCAGAAATGACACATTCCCCGTCATGCTTGGTTGCCTTCATAAGCCAGAGATGAGGTTTTAATGAGTCATGCTTTCCCAGCACTATTATGTCAGCATGATCCCGAGCCTGTGGTCCAAAATGACTAGCTCTGATCCAGTAGCAGACAGGGGGTCTGACGACACATACTATGTCATGTAAGCCACCAATAGAGTGTTAGATCTAGTCGAGGTGTGTGTGTGTGTGTGTGTGTGTGTGTGTGTGTGTGTGTGTGTGTGTGTGTGTGTGTGTGTGTGTGTGTGTGTGTGTGTGTGTGTGCGTGTGCGTGTGTGTGTGTGTGCGCGCGTGCGCGCGCGTGCGCATCGGTAGGCAAACAGCTCTCCTACTTGATGGAAGAACTGCAGTTCACTTTGCTGCCACAGGTGTCACTAGCTACCATTTTTGGAAAGTTGCCTCATGCTCCTTACTAGAGGAGAAGTTCTGTCAATGGAGGAGAGACTATGAAGATAGGGAGGCACTTTTTTCCAAAACAAAACCAATAAAAGAGTAATTTTACTGCTGGGGGCACTTCTGCAGAGTAGATCAGCAAAAAAAAAAAAATGATGCAATGATTTTGAAATACAAAGTTTGGTCATCCGTGCTGAATAGCCGGCTGGTCTGCACTGGTCTCCTGCAGCGGGATTCCTCTGTGTCACATAGTCTGGACATCTGCACCGGATGTCTCCTCTGGTCACTGGCAAGCTGCTTTTGAGAACAGCCCAGAGACATTTCAGCAAATCCAATTATGGAGAAAAGAAACAAGAAAAAGGAAGACTGAAGTGAAGACTTGAAAGTCATGGGAGTTGGAACGCTTGGTCTGCTGATCCTCTGATTAGTTTAAAGGAATCACATCAATTCACTTGAATGCCACATCTGATCTACATTCAAAGGAAGAGTCGTCGATATGCAAAATGTCAGCAGGAGCGTGGGATCTTTTTAATTCCGGTAAACAGGCGCCCAGAGTTGTTGTGAATCGCGCGGAGAGAGGAGCTTTTCTGACAGTGGAGTCGTACACATAAATAAATAAATGATGAGCTGCGGGTTTTTTTTTTTTTCAGGAAGTGAGGAGTGTATGTCGGGCCTGTGATGTACACTGAGTTACTGTACGGCGCTAATTAGAGAGAGTGGCAGTCGCAATGCATCTTAGTGCCTTTTGTGTATTCATCACTCCCAGTGGTTCCACGCCGGCAGACAGCTGAGGGCTGGTTTCAAAGCGTCTGCATACTGCCGTGTTTATCGAGGATGCGCTGCGAGGTCATTGGCTGATTAACGGCGCCTGGGCAGCGCGGCGGCCTATTGACGCAGCTGTGGGTTCAATTGGCAAAGACATGCCATGTTTGACTCTTTGTTTGGGGGATTCCTAAAATCTGGCATCCCAGGATATCGTTTAGACCTCACATGGGCATGTCAGGGCCCGCGGGCCACATCCGGCCCACACCGCTGGTCAGTGTGGCCCACGGAGTCAAGTAGGTCACGTTTTATACATGAAGCAAGAAAAGATGAGCCAAAGCTCTTTGGAAATGCTTCCATTTCCGTGTGTGTGTGTGTGTGTGTGTGTGTGTGATTCTGTCATGCTTGATGTTAAACACGCGAGGAAGCAGAGCTGACAGCACCTCCTCTCGCTTTCTTAGCCTTCAAAATAAAAGGGCCACTTTAGAAAACCACCCCGATTCATTTCCAGTCCAGTTTGCCTTTGAGATGAATGTTTGTTTCTAATTTAATCTCATTTTAATGGGGCTTGATATAACAAAGTTTGTTTGGCCCCTGATGGCAATCTGGGTTTCCCATGTGGCCCGCCTGGATACAATCATTGCCCACCTCTGATTTAGACGCTGACATCAAACTATCTTGCCACCCACTCTATCCTGGCCTGGCTCTGTAATCGCTGTTTGACACACATTAAATGCTCCGCATTGATTTTCAGACATGACAGCGGACGCATCTGATGTGTGACGAATAGCGTGGAGACAAAATAATCAAAACACCTGTGCACAGGCCAACATGTCACCCGTGGAGGTGCTCGTTCTACATACATACAACATGCAACATATGTTTTTCCGACCAGGGGTCTCTCGGCCCCATGTCTTATTCATGTTCCTGTCTTCTCGGCCATGACAGATTTATGACGAGCTGCGCAGAACACTGTGACAGATGTTAGCGCTTTACCCCGACCCCTATACAGCCCCCCACCACCGGGGATTGGTCATCAATACCGCTGTACCTGTTAGAGCATGAGAGACAGAGAGAGAGAGAGAGAGAGAGAGCGAGCCAGAGGAGATGTTACGTCCAATCAGATTGATGCTGATGAGGCCCTCGGCCTCCGTCCGCAGCGATACATCGCAGCTCCGCATGTTACCGGGATAATGTCTCTTCAACTTTATCGAGCCGCCGCCAAAGTGCTGAGATGACATTTTGCGTTTTCTCCCTCTGACGGGCGCCGGGCGTGGCGGCGTCATGATGAGTTTGGCGATGAGAGGGTGCAACTCCCTCCGCCGTAGCTCCGGGGGAAGTGTGTATAATTTACTACCCACCACCTGCACCAGTCGAAGAGGAGGAAGAAGAAGACTTCACTCCAGGATGGGAAACACAAGGAGCAGAGAAACCAGCCCCCACCACGCAAATCCCATTAGGGACAGAGTCGGTTAAAGAAGTGCACTGCGGCTACTACCTCTGACTTCACGCTCTCTTGCAGCGGAGGCTGCAGAGAAATGAATGGGAGCCTTAGTGAGGGGGAAGTGGACCCGTGACCGAGAGAGAGAGAGAGAGAGAGAGAGAGAGAGAGCGGAGAGAGCAGGGTGATGGAGATGAGGGCAAAGCAGGGGAGAGATGAAACAAAGAGGCTGCGGATGCCGTGGCCTCACGGAGGACGAGCCGGGCAGACTCATTCTAAACGGCTCACTGGCCTCATTGATGCAGAGATGCCAAAATGTATTTGGGCTCCATTGTTTGCGTTGCTGCCCACGGACTCCGAGCGGCACCATCTGTCACAAGAATCCCTCCACCTCCTCCTCGTCCTCCTCCTCGTCCCTCGTTCTCTCGTGGCTGCCATGCCATGCCATGCCATGCATGCATGCCCGGGCAACATGGAGGTTTTCCAAAGATGAGGCTAAGCTGGTGTGTAAGCGCTCCGCCAGTGAAATCAAAACCCCGGCTGAAGCCTCATGAGCGAGCACCCGAGAGAGTGAGGGGAAAAAAATAAAGAATTCTAATGTAACGAGCGCGACGGAAAAAACTGGGTCAAACATGCTTCCTAATGTTACTGTACTTCAAACAGCTCCGGCTGATGAATTAGTCCTCAGCGTGGAAATCTGCAGAAGCCACCGTGTGATAGCACGGCCCTTTTTTTATTTTTTTGACTTTGCACTGTACCTTTAACGCTGATTTATCCTTTGACTCTCTCCGTTTGAGCAGAACTGGAACACTGCAGAGACTTAGATTCTACTCTCTTCAACGTCAGATGTTCCACCTGTTTGTGCGAGGAAAGGTAGAAACACACTTCTGTGGCTAATTGGAACGGAGAGAGAAAAACATGTCTCTGATGAATAATTGATTTGTTATTGTGCTGACGATATGTTGCAGAATGAAGTAGGCCACAGGTTGTCTTGTGTTCATATCCATCACAATACAGCATACTCTTAAAGGGGCAGTGTGTACGATTTGGTGACCTCTTGAGGTGACGTTGTATCCATCACCCCACCCTCACCTTTCTCAGCGTGCAGGAGAACCGATGGTGGACCAGTGGTCATTAAAACTTAGGAGATGCTGAGTACATCCGCTCTAGACTACTGTAAAAATATGGCAGCCCCTGTGGAGAGGACCCATTGTCCTTATTTAGGGACAATGGAAGAAAATGATGGATTTAGGAGATGAAATCGTCAGTATGTAATTGTTTTGTATTATTTATCAAGTGACCGTAATCGTACACACTGCCCCTTTAAACTTTAGCAAGGTTAAAGGTGTTGTGCATAGGATTGAGTGCCATCTATCGGTGAAGTTGCTCTTTTTATCACATCAGTATATTTGCTAAACATTCCATATCTTTGAAAATAAATGGAAATATTGCGCCTAAATCTTACACACTGGACCTTTAAGAGGTCCATGTGGGTTCCGTGGTAAAGCAAGTCGTCATCACTGGGTTTCAGTCACAATGCAAAGAGCTCGTCATTACAGTCGATGACCTCATCAACTCATCGCGGCCGTGCTTGACGTTATGTGCGCAACTGTAGAAAAGCACGGAGCTTCTGTATGTGCAGCTGATGAGGAGCTAACCCCCCCCCCCCCCCCCCCCCCCCCCCCCCCCCCCCCCCCCCCCCCCCCCCCCCCCCCCCCCCCCCCCCCCCCCCCCCCCACCACCTCCCATCTCTCGCTCCCTCTCTATCTCTCTCTGGGCAGAAGTGGCAGTAAATGACCGGAGCGCGGCTCCATTGTGATGGCCGCTCCCGCTGTCAGCTAAAGCCACAGAGGCACTCCGCTGTGCGCGCACATTCAGGCGCTGACCTGCTCTGTAACCCAGATTCTTTATGTTCTTTTGACGGCGTCATTTCATGGGGTGACATTTGGAGCACCTGGAGGTGGATAACCAGCATCATCCTCCTCATCCTCATCATCATCATCGGAACATAAGGCCACTTTTTGTTTCTTTCATATGTTCATGGTTTGAGATTGAGGCTGGACCAGCGTGACAGGGGGATACACGCACTGTGCTTTCTGTATGGAACACACCATTTAATCCCACCACATCCTGGAGGAACTGACTTGGGGGGGAGGGGGAGGGGGCGCGGTGTTGTCACCTTAACTGACCCACCGGCTTCTTTGAACCCTGCCCACGCTCTCACAGCACGTGGGCTGAGTCCTCCCAACCTTGCCTTAGAAGCATACACTCAAACAGAGCCTCAAGTTCACACGGATTTTGCAGTCGATGTCAGTGAAGCTGTCCTCCCCACGCCCTCTCCTCCACCCTGCTTCAACCCATATAGTGGAGCAGGGCGCACGCATGTGTTCAAAGGCTGTAGCTTTCACCCCAGGGCTGAGGGGGAAAGGTTGCTCATGCTAACCCAGCTGCGAGTTCACAATGGTTGGTCTGGGCTTCGTAATCCTTTCAACCACTTCCTGTTTCTCTTGTTCGGCTCTCTTCATCTTCCTCCTGGCCAGAGAGTGTTCAATGCACACGAAGCTACCAGCCGACGTCATGGGCGAGTGACACACACACAAACAATTTGGATCACGTGGATGGCATTCGACAAATGGCGCCATACTGTAACGTTTGAAACTGTGACTGCTTAGTGTCGTTAGCTTCACTGCACTCGGTGTCATGTCTTCCTGTTTTAAAAGTTTGATGTCTCTATTGGTTCGTCCATGCAAGAAAAGGGCAAATGTTCCCACGATCAGAGTTGTTGTTGTTTTCAGTCAAGGCCTCGGCAGAGAGGAGGATGTTTCATCACACGGGCAATTGACTGTTTATCCTTCACCCGTGTGTCGGTTGAACAGGTTAAGTTGGATCCTTTTACTCGAAGAAAGAGGCTTAATGCACTCTTTAACTCTTTTTTTTTTTTTTTCAAATCCAAGAGCGCAGGGTCGGTGATTCACCAGACGCAGCAGGTTCATCATCCCACATTATCATGTCACTCTGAGACGCGCTCGTCTCATTTGCCTCAGACACAACATGGCACTTTGCGGCTTCACCTCTCTGCTGTCTTTCAATCACTCCGTGTTTACTTCTCTCTCCGGGGGAACGAGAGCCTCTTCAGGACCGTGTAAATGATTACAGCGTCCACCGCATGTGTAATTGGAGAGTCTCGCACCCGTCCACACAGGTTCGGTGCATGTGGATGTTGACGTCCTGTGTTTGTGCTTTGTCGAAAGCGGGAAACGTTGTTACCGTGATCTGCGTTCAACTCCCAGAAGTCCTGCCTCTATCTCGCCGCCATGCTCCAAGAAACATCAGCTCCAGTGCAGTGCAGATAGACACACACAGACTTACAGCATATGCTTAATCTGCACTCCCCTCTTTTGGCTTCTGGAGTTCTTTCAGGGGTCTTCTGCAGTGCTGTACTTTCTGTGTTACAATGCACAAGACTGGAGACGGTAAACTAAAAGGATTTCAAGCCTTGGCACTGTTTGCATTTGTTTGTGGTTGCCAGAAGTTCAACCACTCTGACAATGGGGTTGTCTTTGTGAGTCTGTTTTAATTTACTTAAAAAAAAAAAAAAGTCGTTATCCTATTTTTCAGCCTTATTTTTAGGACAGCACATAGACATAGTAGGTCAATGGAAGATTCTTACATTGTTGTATTGAGGATCCATGCGTCGCATGCAGCATAGTAACCACCCTGGTTCCCATTGTTTGTGGAAAAATGTACCTGTAGGGGGTATTTACAGTAATGCAGTGGCATCTCGTCTTCAAAGTCAAAGTATTGATTTGTGACATTTTCCTGACAGTGGATTCATTGTACTTCATGCGCACACCACTGTATTGTAATGCTTGATGGACCCAAGGTTGAGTTGCACCACTGTATATGTATGATAACAACAGGAAGCAGCATAATACTGCATCTCTTCCAGTGGCCACTTATGGTCTCTTAGAGTCTTTTTGTGGTGAGGTTTTTGTATGTTATTACCATTTCGTCAGCTCCACAGGGGGACTATTGTTATATTGCCACAGTGATTTGTTGGAATTATACACAAGTATAGTCTCTCTCTCTCTCTCTCTCTCTCTCTCTCTCTATCTATCTATCTATGCATCCATCGATGCATCCCCATAGATGCATAAATTCATGTAATCATCATAGTAATAGGAGTAGTAGTGGTATTAGTAGTAGCAGCAGCAGCCGTAGTAGCATCAATCATTTATTATTATTATAATCATCATCAGTAGTAGTAGTAGTAGTAGTAGTAGTAGCAGTCATACCAATATCATTATTAATACGCTTATTGTTGTTGTTATCATCGTCATCATCACCATCACCAACACCACCATCATCAGTCGTAGTAGACACAACATTATCTTTCTTAATATGATTATTGTTCTATCATCATCATCATCATCATCATCATCGTGTAAGCTGAGGTCGATCCCAGTTAGCCTCGGGTCTGGTGCCACTCAACTTGCAGATGCATTCACTGACCCTGTGCTGGCGTAGAGATTAACCATATGACAGACTGCACCAAAGCAAAGAGGCTCTTTAATTGCGTCCTCAGAGGGGATTCAATCATCAGAGTGTGATTGGCCGGTCACTGTGAGTCTCTCGCCCCCCAGATAACGGCATACATTTCACATCTGAGCCCAGAATGTGAAGGCACACGTAGCAAGTGGCTTTGAATATCATAAGCTTATGCCCACACTCCCCACATAAGGGAATTACATAATGCATTTCCTCATCCATCATATGAATTCCATGAATACTGGCGCCATCACAGTGTCCCAGTTCTCTGCATGCCTCTTGAAATAGAGTGATACTCCAAAGCATCATAGCTTGGGATCATCTTTTTGTACAAATTAGCTTTTAAATGATCAAATTGGATCAAACGGAGGCAGATTGGAGAGTTTGCAGGGAGGAAAAGAGGCATGAGGAGGAAGAGCTGTGGTTCGCCCTCAGCTGTGGTGCAAGCTAGTCTCCGGCGCTCAAGTCAGGTAGACAGCGCTCGCTCACACGCACAACAAAACAAACAACCGACACACCCTTGGGCAAAACTAAGATTGGCTGGGGTGATTCTCAGCCACTTAAGGACTTAGTTTTCAGATTCTTCTCCGTTGGCGCGGCAGCAAATACCGTGTCCTGGGCAACGGGAGGGAATATTAATGAACGAGCTTGGAAGAGCAACATTCTGGCGAGGTCAAACGCGGGGTACGAAACAAAAAACTTGCTCCTTCTTCCTGTACATGTGCACGTTCATAATGGTGGGGAAGAGATGCCTCAGAGCCCCCACGAAAACCCACAAAAGAGATGAGTAGGAAGGGAAGAGAAGCAGACCGCCTGCAGGGGAAGAGCGGCAGCAGGGGAGGAGGAGGAGGAGGAGGAGGAGGAGGAGGACGTAGCAGCGTTTCAGATCATCTCTCATATCTTTTCTCTTGGACAGCAGGAGGATGTCTATCAAGGCGATGTCATCATTTCTGGCAGTGCCAGCTCTTCCTCCTAGCAACTCACTGGCAGGACACGCAACCCGGGCAAGAGGGACTAGGAAAAATGAGGCTTCTCCCCCCCGTTGAATAGTCGTCCTTCACTGACTCACCGCATGCCCACTCACTGCCATCACAAAGCTTCCTTATAACCGCACCAAAATGGAAACTCTGGACACAGTCGCACTCATTGTAACACAGCGCTGAGCTTTTGTCGGGGGCTTGTATGCGGTTGGTGAGAGTTCAGCGTGTGTGTGTGTGTGTATATATGTGTGAGTGTGTGTGTATATATGTGTGAGTGTGTGTGTGTGTGTTCTGGAAGTGACTCGCTTATTTGAAGCCGCATGTTGATTTCTTCAAACCCTCCACTGAATGATGTTTTTGGAATCACTTCCACTTTTAAGTATGGCCTCAAAATGGACTATTGTCACGCTCTGGAGTCAATTCACCTTCGAGTCAGTAAAATTTTTACTGCACCATATTATGACACAAGTTATTTCAAGATGCTTCACAAAATGGTTTAAGCCTTAAAATGACATAGAAAACCCAACTAATGGGCATATGTATGAGAGAGGGAGACAACTTGAACGATACATGGCCCCGCCCTCTTTAGTGATGCTGCCCCCTGCAGGTCAAAGACAGACAATTGTTCCGTGAAGATGACTTGAGTGAACTCATTAACTCAACAAGGCTGCAATTGACCTTTAATGCATCACGCTGTTTGGTTCGCTGGAGGCAGCACGTGTCTGAGACCAGGGACAGCTGCATGCACAACCATCACGTTCAAATCCGTCAATCTTAATCAAAATAGAAGTATCAGTCAACAATACTACTACTGAGCCTCGCCCAAAGTTCTGCCCAAAACAAACATGGAGGCGAACTCTGATGCCCAAACTGAAACACACGCGCCGTCCATGATGGAAATGACAGCACAGGACAGGTGAACAGATGGCAGCAGGGAAGCTCACTAACTAACCAACTAACTCAAATGTACTCTCCATTTTTCCTCTTTTCTCAAAACAACATTTATCATCATTTTCTTACCTTAAAATAAATTACAGCTTCATCTCAATTGAACAGTATGCAAATAGTTCTCCACTCAAACCCCCTGTAACCCCCAAACACCTGCACTGCACTGGCTCAGTGTTGGGTGTTTTTGGGAGAGTGAACACAACAACAGCGTTAACTGCAGATCACTTGGACTCATTTGCAGTTACTGTGTGAACTGTTTAAAAAAAAAAAAAAACGACAGGCAGATAAAGGTTTTGCTCGGTGTGAGTGGACAGAAAAAAGCGCCCGTTAAATCTTGCGGATGCTGACGTCACTGCAATCGCACGGCGACTGTGTTTACATACAATTTAGGTTGAGTGTACATGGCTCTCAGCCGGGGAGTGCCGCGCTGCGCTCCGCTGCGCGGTCAAGATGAAATGCACCATGAACTGCCTTTCTCATTACACTCGGGAGAGAGTAATCCATTGCCTTGATCCAATGCATCGGTTGGCATGGCAACGGCTCTCAACTCCACAGAGCAGAATTTTTCTCCGTCCACCTGTTGACGACAGAGACGGATGGAAACGCCGCGGCCGGATAAGAATCGCCGCGCGGGAGTCGGAGCGGCGCGATCGTTCCAGCAGCCTGTCGTAGGGTTCTGATTTTCCCACCCGATGATAACTCAGTGACCACACGATAACGTCGGCCTCTCCAGCCTCGTGTTTGGAGATTGTTTTATGTATTTATTTATTTATTTAATTAATGCTAATGTGCCGACCTGGAGAGGGAATTCATTTTCTCCTCGGCATAAGGGACGAGTGCTGAGCGCCGGCGCCCGCTCCTGTAAATGAGGTGCTGTGTTCGATGCTCGATATGACCGAGTCTACGCACGAGAGCGGGATTCAGGGATGAGATCAGGGATTAGAGGCGGGAGCCTTCACCTCAGCTTGTCGTTGTTGTTGTTGTGCAACAGACAACAAACAGGCGGTAATGTAAGAGAGAGAGAGAGAGAGAGAGAGAGAGAGAGAACATCAGGCTGGAAGTCAGAGTTTCAGAGCGGTGGTTGCATCCGAAGGGACTTCTTTCGCTTTCATTGCTTCTCGAGGGACGAGATGTTGGTGGAATCATTGCGCCGCCTTCATGCGCTGAGTCACTGTTTCAGTTCTGCTTTTAATTCAATTTGAGGAATTTGCATGAAACATCGGCAGGGAGGCGCACATCTGTTTGTGTTTTATGGTTCCTTTAGTGGATTTTGAGCTTTAAGCAGAATTACTTTTTATTGCCATTTTAGTTTTTTTTTTCAGCTTTAACACTATTAAAGTGATTTAACCAGGAAAAGCCCCGACCTCAACCCCCCTTCTGATCCCACATTTTCAAATTCAACACATCATCCCTGTTTAACAGATTGTGATTGTTACTCCAGGGACCGGGGAGAAAAGCTGCTCTGGCTATTTTAGGAAAAATAAAAAAATAAATCATGAAATATCCCTGTATGGATTCACGCCCAACTCTTAAGCTTTTGTCACGAGCCCGATAAGGATCACGCCGCTGTTTTTGTGTTCATTATTGTGTTTGCAGGCATTAGCGCATGTGTCTGGCCGAGTGTTGAAGTGTGCTGTGCAGAGAGGCTCAGTGTCATCCCGCTCAGGCACAGGTTGGCAGCCTCTCGGGTATTGCCTTAAACAGTGTAAATCTCTGATTAGGACCCCCCCCCCTCCATCACGGCGCAGGGTCCCTGCACGAACAGAATCAGGAGGAGGATGTGTCATCAATAATCTCGATAGTCCTGTAATCCCATCCAATCCTTGATTTTTTCTGTTTTTTTCTGTGCTTTTTAGCTGTCGCGTTCCTCTTCAACCAAACCATTCAATATGGCTGTTCTTAAGTCCATTTCAGCCGCTGCTGTTGCTTCTTAATGTCACAGGCCTGTGCAGTATTTTCTGACACTATGTGCAGAGTTTATCCCCCCACTGTTGCTATAGATGGGGAGGAAAAGGCATTAAAACTTTGTAGCTGCTGCTGCTGCTCTCAGCATAAATGGATTACACCTGGCACTGGTTTAGGGTGAGGATCAATGTCAGGCTTAGAATTCAACTGAGGGGGGGGCTAAACAGAAATACATGAGGAGGGATATGTGTGTTTCAGTTGATACGTCTTGACCTTCCGGGCTGATGATTGATCGGTATTGATCGCTACTTTCCCCACAGGTGCTGATTTCAAGAGGTTTGTATTCAATATGTAAGGTGAACTTGATAGTTGGTGTTTTGCCACAGGCTACAATTTTATATAAACTTTTGTATTTTCAGTTTCAGAGTTTCCATTAAGGTTGGACAGTCATTTATTCTCATGATTAATTCACGTTTTATTATGAGCTATCATCTCATAAGTGTCCGTTGTCCATATTGATGATTCATTGTAATCTCTATCCTTGTTGACCCTGAAGCGATGATGATGATGATGATGATGATGATGATGATGATGATGATGCAGGAGCTTATTTAGTCAAGTTAGTGATTCTCTTACCTCGGACAGTGAGGCAGTGGTTTTGTTATGTCTTTGTCTGTAAAAGCAGAGAAACCGCAGCAGACCACTGGGTTTGGAGTTGTTGTTTGTGGGTCGTGGAAAATGGCAGCAGCCCTGACAGGAGTGATCTGTTTTTGTTTTGGCTTCATGTTCAGCACTCGGCTAATTAAGCCAGAGAAATTGAGTTAGGTTTGATTGCGAGATTGCAGCTGTAAACTAAACTCAGTTCAGGTCCTCCTACTTCCTCCTCTGTATGGAAGTGTGATCTAAATGTGAATGTTGCAGCCAAGCTTGAAGAAAAGGTGGACACCTGCACTTCGCTCCTCCAGGTGCAGATTGAATGAAAGGAATAACTTTACATTTTGATGAGTCATGACAGTGGGGAAAAAAAGCAGAAAATCAGAATGTGGAGGATGGTATTTCATTGGAATAGACTTTGTTTACTTAACTGTGGGCGGCTGGATGAGTTCACTAAGGCATTTACATATTCAATAACCATGACCCCTCCGGAATGTTTGCAAAGTGAATAAACATAGGACAATGAGAGTTTCCTAGTTGTCATTAAAGTTAGTGTTACTGTCATGTCATTTTCAACTGTTTTTTTTCGACTGCTGGGAGAATCATTTGATTAGAATGTCCACTCTGGGCTACTGTAAAAACATGGCAGCCCCCATAGAGAGGACCAGCTCCTGATGTAAATATTCATTAATAGGCTCATTTAAAGGTAATGGGAAAACCCCAATACATTTAGGTGATTATAAATTGATGAAAATGTCAGTAATCGTTTTGTCATATTTCTAGAAAAATGACAGACATTTGACACACTGCACCTTTAACATACTATTGTCATCAGCATGCCAATCATCAGTATCTGTCTTAGCGCCTTGTTGTGATGACAGTCTGCTTGTTATTGAACCTCTCATTGCTCCAAAGTTCTTTCCTCTCATGTCCTCATGGAGCGAGGACATATTGAGAAAGTCAGGACACTTTCTCCAGACCTCAGCGAGCTCGTTTTAGGGGCGGCAGAATTTATTGCATCCACTGTCTCTCTCTCTCCTGGGTCACCTCTTATTTGGGCCTCCAGGATGAACTGTACTATTGCGTCTGGCCGTCCCATCGTCACTCTTCTCCACACTTGTCCTCTGGGCCACTTTCCATCTCGGGTTTGACTCCAGGACAGAGGCTATTGGACAGAGTCCCATCCATGTAATAAAACCCGTCTCCTTGTATTTCAAAAATATGATGTGTCTTTTGGGTGAATCTCAAAAAGTTCCGCGTCTCTGGCCTCAGCTTCATATAGTGGGATCCGCATCGTTTACAATGCATTTACTGAATAATACTCATTTGTGGCGTGTGCTCCCCCATAGCTTTGTGTTTTGTTGACTGTGGTGAGAGGTTTTCTTGCGTTGAGCTGCTCATTGTGCTGGTCTCTGTATTATAATTATGTGAAGGCGGGGTTTAAGCATTCAGCTGTGGTGGTTAGGGTTTGGATAATGGGATCAGAAGTGTATTATCACAGCAGGTGCCCTCACAAAGGCAGAGGTTGAAGTGTGTGTATTCATGTCTTTGACCATTTTGAGTGTGTTGTTCTTTTTTACCTTTCAACACTTTTAGAGGGTGACATTTATTTTTAAAGATTAGGATTAAAGTACAGTTAAGATAGGCGGCAGGGGGGGGAAATGTTTGTCCCCACATAGATGAAAGGACAAGAATGTGTGTGTGGGTCAGTTATAGTGATATATGATAACAGACTTGGCGTCTGTGACATCACCCAGAGGTGTCTGCAGAGTGCTTATGAAGCTCGTAGTGGGCGGTTCACTTGTCGCCATCTTGTTGATGCCTAATTTCTCCTACTTCCTGGTTCATAAGAAAAAGAGGCGGAGCAACAGGTAGAGCTGGGGTGGGCCAATGGTGCTGGTTGCAACATCCACAAAACGTGCCAGGTCGGCCCAGATGTCACTCAAGAGGCCACGCCCCTTAATTGTGCACAATTTCAAACCTCGAAAGAATGAAAATAAGCGCGTTAGAGAAAAATGTCTGTGACTAAATGAGACTGAAGCCGTAGTTTGTACCAGGCTTTACACATGTTTAATTCAACCTTAAAGTTGACAGTTTTAACATGGGAGTCTATGGGAGTTGACAGCCTCCAGTGGCCACTCTGTGAACTGCAAGTTTTTCCACTTCTGTATTTACATCATATGTCAGACCCGGAGGTTGCCGCTTGAGTAATAATCTGCCGATAATCCAGTTGATAATTCTGACCCCAGAGTTACTTTAGATTCCTGGCTTACTTTAAGATGATAAGCTGAAACTGTCTTCTTTCATCCCCTCGCTCTACCTGAGGATTTCACCTGATGACATCATCTCTTGCACCCTACATTTGTGCTTTGCTGAGGGAGCACATTAATGTGTCAGGCTCTGTACACACACACACGCACACACACACACACACACACACACACACACGCACACGCACACGGGGGCCAGTGGAGCATCGAGGCGAGCTGGAGCACATAGAGGGAATTACCCTCTCCTCGTGTTTCCCTGGAGCTTCCTCGTCTCCATATCCGGGATGTGGGGACAACTCTGGTCTCGGTCCTGGACTCAACTGCGTTCAACTCCCTTCTGAGCAATTTGTGTATGACCAGACCGTCTGAACTCATCGTTTTCCGTTGCCCGAGTCTCCGAGTGACCTCTTGCCCCCTTGAAGCTGCACTGATCAAAGACGAGGACATGGTTCTTCCCGCTCAGCAGATAGGTTCATATGTAGGTTCATGTCATGCAATTAATAGAGAGCCTTTGAAATTTCCCCTCGCCCCCCACTGTGCAGGATATTTCAGGATTCGATTATAGCCCTACCATGGGCCCGATTTCACAGTAGGAAACCTTCCCATTGAATAGCATTTGAGTGCTTTTATGATACCATTAATTTTGTACTATAATCGTCATTATGTCACAACTACTGCTATTCAACTGGAAACCGTGGAGAAATCATTGATCGTTGTTCTCTTTAAAGGAGCTGATTGTGACTTTGATATTCTTCCATTCATCAGCTGCAGATGGAGTTAGTGTGCATGATTGTGCATCATCCAAACAAACAAACAAATGAGCTCATTAAGTCATGTGTTTACACAAGGGTGATTATAAAGTGGCACATTTTTATGTATTATCTTATACATGATGTACTTAGCATGACATCAAGACTGTTTCTAATGATATTTTGTTTATTTAATTAAGATTTTAAAAACGGTATAATCACCTCCCTGGTGGCTTATCTAACAGCAGCAGCCCCCCACCCCACCCAACCCCACTCTCCTCCTCCTCCTTCTCCTCCGCCTCTCAGCTTCTATGTATGAACAATACTTAGAAGAGGAAAATATGACTTTCATAAAAAAAAACAATACCACTAAACAATTGCAACAGTAGTAACTGAGATAAAGTAACACATTAACTCATAAACCTGTAGCACAGTAGATACATAATACACAGTGTTATCACCCCATTAGAGAACAGAGATAATCAATACTGCAACCTTCATCTGCCGTGAACCAATAAAGCAGAATGGATAGGTCCAGGTACACTGTACTTGTACTGCCAGATAGTTGTTTAGTAAACAAATCATTTGTTGTTTTATCGTTTAAGCCAATGGAATCGGAGTATTTGTCCAGTGTGGTCAGTGTTTGATGATTTGTAGATGCTTTTATCCAAAACAACATACAACGGAGGGTGGCTGGACAAGCTGGGAATTGAACCCACGACCTCATACATTCAAGGCACGTGCTCTAACGCTGAGGCACCCCCAAAAGTGTCGATACACACAATGAAATTGTGAGAATTCATTTTTATTATTCATTATTATTATTATCATCATTCATTATCAGTAGCATTTGTATTATTGTTTTTAAATATCATTTCAATATTCAATTGCCGTCATTTGAATAAATGATCTATTAGTCTATTATAGGATCATAAATGAAAAAAACAACAACAAACTTTTTGGATGCAAAGCAAGCCGCCATGTTGCACGCTGCACCTGCTCTCCCTCTGGTCTCGTTACTTGTGTTGAAGACTGGACAGCTTGGTTTACCACGACGCTGCACTGCTATCAAACACCATTTAATGGCACTTATATTTTATCTAGCAATAACTATTTTGAATTTTTAACTATGTTTACCATTGAGCTTGTCTCCCATTGATCCCCGACCCAGTCCCTGTGGTTAAAGCTTCCCTGTGTCAGCATTGTATGAAGGTAATGTGCTACAGAAAGTGCTGAGTATATGAATGTGTGTGTATGTGTGTGTATGTGTGTGTGTGGGGTGGTAGATGTCAGAGCAGTGGGGCAAAGTGCTCGGAGTGGTCATCACTCATGTTTCCTCACTTATCAGAACATTATAGTTGTTGGCTTCTCCTCATTTAACCTTGTTGTGCATTTACGTCCCGGCTGACAGTGTCGTACATCAACTGTCAGATTCACCGTCTCCGTCCCTGTGCATAAAGTTTGTCCTGGTATAAAAAGCATGGATTTACAGTGACGCGACATCGACACATCCAATCACCACAATCACTCAACACACACGCACACACACACATGCTGCCCCGTTTGGTATTTGCCTCACATGCTTCGTTACAAACAAACAGGATGCAACCTGACAATTGTGACCTTTCCATTACACTTGATAATTGCGTCTCAAAGGGAAGAATGACTTTTCCCTTCAGCCACGTGAATGTGGACGTTTCCTGGCAGCACGTTTTATTTATTTATTTTTGAGTCAGAGAGGAGGACAAAAAAAAAAGAAAAAGAAACGTCCGACCGAGGCTCCAATTTATTTGCTGTTCTCCGCCGCTGAACACCGCTGACCTCCGTGCTTAACTTCTCTTGTTGCACATTTTTGTTTATTCATGTTTATTTGGCATTTTACGTTCCCTTTGCCCGTGTGGGATCTCGGGGGGCCGTCTCATTATAGACTAAATGTTAAGATCCAGTCAAACCTCCCTCCCTCTGTTATTTCCTCCAGTCCAAGGACCTGCTCTTTCTGCATTCTCTCTCTCTCATCATGCAACTCTCGCACCGCCTATGGATTTGCTCGGGAGTCGATTTCCCTGAGGGTTGTGGGTGTGATACCCGGAGCCAGTCAGAGGTCTTACCTGGATGCGAGCTCTGCCTCTAGCTCATAGATTATAAATTGAGTTGATGCCTTATTAATTTCACCCTACTCCATTTACTCACATGCATGAACCTCATGTCTCAGATTCATGGGATATTGCCACTTTACACAGGGGGGCGGGGGATATGGACCCTGTGTTAAACCCACCTCTGCTGATCGGCGGGTGGTGGTGGTGGTGGGGGGGGGGGCGGCATATGCCTTGAGCATGTCTGATCTGATAAGGCCCTCGTATAGTCACTACTTCAGAAATGCAAATTTCCATCATCGACTGTATTTAAAGATGGACGCGAAGTCACTCATAGGTTTCTCATAGGTTTCTGCAGAGTGCTTTTGAGTCCCATAGTGGGCGTCGCCATCCCTCGCGTGAGACCCTAACATTTACATCAGAGGCAGTCTCTCTCTATAGAGGCTGCCAAATTGTACCATTATTTTTGTTTTTTTCTCTGTTGCACAGAGTCTTTCAAGCTCCATTTTGATCATTTGGGAATTTTAATGATCACTGGCTACTATTGTAACATGGGAGGTGAGGTGAGGAGCATTCAGCTGCACCTTCATCCCCAAATGTCATGAATTCCTGCACACTACCTTTAAAGACCTGCAATGCACACAGCGCAGTGAATGCTCAGTGTTCATCCACGCGCCACTCTCCGACTCTTCCATACTCTATTGTTGTTTGCAGCCTTGCAAATATTTGCCCGAGGTTGTGAACCAACAGCATTCAACCTTTGAGGCCTTGTTGTGCGTGCAGCCCTTTGTAGTCGACAGCGAAGGTGCGTAAACAGAAGGAGTGGGACAATTGGAATTCCGTTGTAAAACATGATGAAATGACATATCCTTCACTGCTTTACCATCAGTGGGATGTTGGCCGTGAAATTCTCTGGCACATATGATTTTTTCAAAACAATCTGATCTTCTCAGGTAAATCCAGACGGGGTAAGGGTAAGCCCGTGTCCTTTAGGGTGGCAAATGGGATGTGATTTATGTACAGATCATGCAGCCATTTGGTACGGGCTATTATCCCGCATATGATTATCATTATTCTCTTTTGCCTGTTAATCATGGCAATCTTCCAGGGCATGTTGGCAAGGTGATCACATTTAATCTGGCTGTGTAAAGACCACTCCACAGAGGTTGTTTTATCACTTAGGAAAGAGGAGGCCTGCATTATCCAAATGAAAAACAAGCCGGAGAAGAGGCTGATTTGTCACAGGCTGATTAGACCCTCTGCCTGGCACTCCTCCTCCTCTCTGCACCGACAGGAGCCGCCCCAAGGTCGGACGCAGACGGGCCGCTGTTTATCTCTACATTTAAAGGTGCAGTGTGTATGATTTGGTGACCTCCAGAGGTGAAGTTGCATGTTGCGTCCATCACCTCACTCTCATCCTCCTGAGCCTGCAGGAGAACCTGTGGTCGACTTCAGTTGTCGTTAAAACCCAAAAGATGTCCCACTTTTACTACTGTAAAAACATGGCGGCCCCCGCAGAGAGGACCCGCCCCGCATGTAAATATACATCAATGGGCTCATTTATGGGTAATGGGGTAAAAAAACATTTCGATGATTATAAAGTGATGAAAATGATGATGTGTAATTGTTGTGTAATATTTGTGACAAATATGACAGAAATCGTACACACTGCACCTTTAAATCTCCCAGCACTCGACCACAGACGGATCACCAACGTGGTGATGCTACTAGCTACTTCAAATTCAATTCGAGCAAATTGGTTGAGTGAGGAACACGGAAAACTGAATGAAACACCTGGCGACACCGGGGACGTGTGAGAGCAGATGGATGTTTGACTGCTGATGTGACCCCACGCTGTGCACACATCAGCCGGCATGGTGGGGGTCTGTGGCCCCTACGATGACGAGACAGATGATGACAAATTTGGAGCCAGGGTAGATTAGATTAGATTAGATTAGATGAATTTTTAAAAATGGTTTGCACTTGCTTATTTATAGATTATTGTCTTTATTTTCATAAATAAAGGGAATCTTTTTTTAGGTATTTAACAAGTATCAAAAACCCAAATCATGCCCCATACTGACTCATTGATGTATCCACTTCCTCTGTTGTGGACCAGCACCATGTTATTACTGCACCGTGCATCCTTTTCTTATTCCACGTACACAGCCCAGCGTTCACTCAGGATTATTCTGTCACCATTACCTCAGGTATATATTTCAAGATGAATAATGATTTCCATAGACGCTTTTCAACGAAGCGCTCGGAGGCAGAAAGTTTAACAATAACCAGCTCAGCGGGCGTCCGCCATCAAAATTCAAAACAACAGGCGGAGGACAAATGACGAGGCAAAGAGTAAGGAAACATCCATTCTTTCATACATACGTATTTGCGGATCGCACGGAGCTGTCAACGCGGCCGTGTTATTCCGTCAGACATCGTGTTGTGCAGATGTAAAAAAAAAACAAAACAAAAAAAATAAAACCAGTTGTGGCGCAGACTTTTATGTAAGCTTCATAGAAACACGACCCTGTGTTTTTGATTCGTTTTATAATGGATATGGAGGAGGGCGAACAGGGTATGACTCACGGCTCGGCTCCACATGCTCTTTATTTTTGTTTTTCCTAGTTCTGATAAGCTCACCTTGAGCCATGCAGGCATGATCGCATGATGATAGAATTCCCATGTTACCGGCTGCCTACCAATTCCTCTTGGCAGTCACTGGTCGCCCCCCCCCCCCCCCCCCCCCCGCCTAGGGGGGGCCGGCGCTGCTATAATCCATTAAATATGACACGTTAGGAGGGGTCACTAATGTCTTCACCCGGCAGCAATAACAAGATCAACCTCGGCTAATTACTCCTCACCTCTCCACCACATCATCAGACAACAGGTAGGGGTGAGGCGGCGCCCACCAGCCTCATCTAAGTGGCTTTTTGAGACGGAGCGCTGATGCGGTGATTAAGGGGATCACTCCTCGACTAGAGGTCCCTCATTTGCACCCTCAGGTTCTCACCCATCTCCACCACCACCGCAGCATCCTTGAACCCTGTCGCTCCCCTAAGAGCTGACTGAGAACAAACACTCCAACCCCCGGTATGTAGTATTGAGCGTCAAGTTATAATTAGACGATGTGGGATCCTGCAGCTTCGCCATGTATTTGGCTCTGACCGTGTGATGTGAAGTGAGGCAACTACCGTGAAACACTTGGCACCTGTGGAAGATTTTGGCCGCTGATGCAATGAAAATCATTTCAAACATTAAAATACTCACGGGAAGGCACGGGGGACTCGGCGAGTTAGATGATAAACTCCTCCCTGAAGAATTCAACTGAACGAAAATAGTTAATTATCTGTCTGACATCATTACAAAGTCATTATATGAGACAAGTCACATTAATGCTTCCACTTTGGGGACTCTGAGAGGGATTACTTTACGAATTTCGAAGAAACTCGGAGAATGTGGAAGAACCTTTAAACGTGGCCTTTAAAGTAACCCCTAAGGCACAGGTTGTTAAACAAAAATGGCCAAACCAGCCCACCAGAGGGTTTAATCCGGCCCGTCGCGATGACTTGAGATGACATTTATGAAATGTTTTCATTATCAGAGCAGGGGTCCCTCCACATAGGCCGCCATTGTTGTACCACCATGTTCTTACAGGGGTGAGCAAATTCAACATATTAATGATAATATACGTTCTACTTAAAATGGGTTTACAGCAGCACCATGCAGTTTCATCGCAAGACCGCTGTATTTTGGCATGGTTACATACCAGGGGGAGGATCCAGGGATATATTTTCACTTTCTTCAATACCGCATACTTCAAATATTTGTTGGTTTTTATGGGACTTACCGATGTAATTCAGTGAGATGTTAATGTGATGTTTGTGTCAGCATCAAACATATCAAACAGGAGCAGATCTAATTCTGTAGGACCATAAGCCTGTTATTGGCGGAAGTGCGACCTCCTCTGAATTGGAAGATATTACATGTGAATGAATCGTATTGATGTTAGTCATTGACATTTAATGGACTAAATGATTTTGAAATCAC
The DNA here is from genome assembly GCA_016785325.1 of Chascanopsetta lugubris. Taxonomy (NCBI): domain Eukaryota; kingdom Metazoa; phylum Chordata; class Actinopteri; order Pleuronectiformes; family Bothidae; genus Chascanopsetta; species Chascanopsetta lugubris. Next base: position 138,157 of record JAFBJT010090181.1, read on the forward strand.
TGATCCAAACAGTAATTACTAACTACAGCACTAGAAGGGGAGCACTTGATGTTTGCCGTCACGGGCCGTGACCCACAGCCACGATACAGCGACCTCTGCGGGGAATGAGCGCTGATGATTATGGGTTGCCCCGGGGTAACTTACACTCAGAGGGTTGCGGGTCGATGATGGGGGTGTATTTGGGAGCGCGCGAGTCTCTGTGCGCTGCATCTCCAGCAGTGTCTTCACATTAAACAGCACGAGCGCCGGCAGGCGGAGCCTCGGAACGAGGAAGGCAGAAGGGCTGAGCTACACATGGGGCGGCGTGTGGATGATGTTTCACTGTGATGTTGGACTCATTATAATCACATCACCTCCGTGTTTGTGAGAAACATCTGGTGTAGGGATGGAGCTAACGAGAAAAGAGACACGCCAGTGATCTTATTCAAAGGCGCGATGTGATGGATTTCGTGACAGCTCCCTGTTGAGGTTGAATACGCTTCACCTCAGCCCAGAGTCGGCCATTTTGGTGCCCTAGGCGAGATTATGTGTGTGCGCGCACACCACCCCAAACATTGATGGACAATAGCCAACACTTTACTGTTGATTAAACCCATCAACACACAAATAAACACACACACGCACAAAATAGCAATAATAAATAACTAAACACATCAATAATAATAACACATTTTCATGAGAGCAATATCAATATGAAGACGTTTGTTTTATTTTATTTCCTATATTGTTTTTTTTTTATTTGTTTTTTGGGGGCTTGCAGTAGCGCCCCATCCAGCAGGGGGAGCATATAGTGAAACATCTCTATGGCCTTTAACGAGAGCCGGCACTGCCGGAGCCTTCCCTTCCAATCATGTAGGAGAATCTGTTGTATCCTTCAGTTACCATTAAAACCCTCAAGGTGTTTGTCCATTCTGGGCTCCAGTAAACATGGTGAGCACATTCTAAGGTAATGAAAACATGTTTTTTACGACCATGAAAACATCAGTATACTTATTTTGATATGCCATATCTGCTGATAGAAATATACATTTCCGCTTTAATCTTACACAATGGACCTCTGAACTTCAATCCCCCACTTTTGACCCAAAGAGGATCAATTATCTGCTATTTCCCTGTCATTTCTGACAGATTAAACAACATAAGATGGATTCTTTCATTTCCTCCGCCATCATTCATCATCTCCTAATGTTTATTTTTCAGCTTTCTCCCCCTTAACCATGAATCAATACAATCATTCACCACAGGGGCGACCTGCAGAGGAAACACAGGCAGCAGGCAAGCTAATGAGAGTGGATGTGAGCGTGTGATCGCACGGTAAAGCAGAACACCCAGGAATAATGGAGAGGTCATGTCTTATACCGTGTTCCAGGCAGCCAGGGAGGGTTTGATCCCTGTTGCCATGCAGCCAGGGACCGTCTTGCTAAGGTTTTAGAATGTGATGGGCTGAAGGTGGGTGGTGAAAGAGAGGTGACGCGAGGATCACTGCACCCGGCAAGAATGAAAAAGATGGGTTTTTTTTTTTTTAGCTCATTTGCCGCGTCTTGGTCTGTTTTCATTCCAGAGCCCGTTTCCCGCTGCTTCTCCGCGCTTTATCTTCATTCCTCTCACAGTGGTTGCCCTCCCCACCATTATTCCTGCCATTCAGCTTCCCCTCCACCTTGCCTCAGAAGCTCACACCTTCCTAATGAGAAAATGTGGGCATCTATTTTTGATCCAGCGCGACTTGTTTCATTCAGAAATTTCATGGTAGATGTGCTCCGCGCACCGGAATCGACATAGCTCATTGCCCTGCAGAGAAGCGCTTACACCCCCGCGGAGCCGCCGACTGGCACAGTTTGGGGTTTGGAAGCAATCAAGTGATGTAAGACTACGTACGTACGTACCTGGGTACAAGGGACTGTATTTCTGAAACCAGTTATGGACTAAAAGCTCACAACTGTCTGTGGTAAAAAAAAAGTTTTCCAGAAAGCCGAAAATTCACAGGGGCCGCTGGAGATTTTCAATATAAGACGTGTGAGATTTGGGTAAGGTCCATTTTGTAATATGTGTTTATCAAACTAAATAAGTCGCATGTTATATCCATCACCCTTCAGAGAATGAAACTATGGTAGCCTTCAGTTGTCATTAAAGCTCAAAATATGTTTGGTATGTCCACTCTGGGCTACTTTAGAAACATGGCGGCCCCCATCAAGAGGACCCCCCCCTCCTCATGCAAATATATGCATTAATGGGCTCCTTTAAGATTAATGGGAGAAAAATAAAACATTTCGTTTTGTAATATTTTTTTAGAAATGACAAAAAGTACAGAAAAAATGGCACCTTTAAGTTGATGCAGGTGAAAATCAGATTTGATTTCTATATCCAAACCAAGGTAAGGATTCCAGAGGTTACCATGGAGACATGGGTGGTAACAGACCTCTTCTAAAAGCTGTGATTCCAGAAATCCCTCGGGTGGCGCATCGGCGACCTCAAAGAGATAAGTATTGCTTGTGCAAGTACAACAGCTGTGTGACCACCAGAGCCCGAGCCATTAGCCACCGTATCACCTCTGCTCTCCGTGTGATTAGCCCAGTGGGCTCTCCCATCAGCTCTTCTGAGAAACCTTCTGAAGCACTTCTCCTCTGCGAGTCCATTCATTTTCCGCTCTCATCTCTCTTTTCTTCCCCTCCAGGGTATTTGAAGGCTACGAGTTGTAACAGGTCAACTGTGGGCGTTGAGAAAAAAAGTCAGTCAAGGTCTCGTCTTGGATTCAAAGACGTGATGGTAGACGCCGACGCGAGGTGAAGTGGCGCCATGTGTCCGTGCTGAGGCTCCGACCGTCAATGCTGGTTAAGGAGTGATTGTGGTGGAGCGGGGTTTAGGCCCCTTGTGTGGTTGGTGGGTCTGTTTATGGAGCAGCTCATTCCTGCGTGATCACAGTCAATGAGGAGCCACTGGGCGAGAGAGAGAGAGAGAGAGAGAGAGAGAGAGCTGTCTCCTTGACTTTAGAGGTCATTACATCACATTGGTGTCCATTGATTTCTTGGCGACGCGCTGCAGTCGTTACCAAGGCAACTGGTTATGTAATTGTAACCCTTATCTTAATTCCTCATTAACCTTCCTTAGCCTTGACTGTAACTTGAACTATAGCTTTAACCTAACCTCAAGATAAACTAACCTTAACCTTAACCAAACATAACTTTAACCTTACCTTTACAGTGTTATTCCTAACCATAGCTTCAAACCAAACATTTGATAAATACCTAACCTTAATCTTGACTGTATGTAAAACCAAGATAACGTTTGACCTTTTCTATACCCAAACTTAACCTTAAACTTAACTTTATCTTAACCTAGCCTTACCACATTCTAACATCCCTCTTAACCTAACCTTAACTTCAACCTGACTTAAACCCAAACCCAGCCTTAAGTTATACCTAGCCTTAATTATACCCAAACCCCAACTTAACCTAACCTAACCCTAATATCTATCGTAACCAAACCCATATTTTACCTTATATTGATCGTAACTTAACCCTCACCTTACCTCAACTTAAACCTATAACCCAAACCCGTGTCAAACGGCAGCTGGCTTAATTTATTCATTTCTACCCAAACTTACCCATAACCTTGAAACAGCCTAATCTTAGGTGACATCTTATCCAAAGTTAAACCAACTCTTACTGAACCTCACATAACCCCGAATGTGACTGTTAATGCAGCTGCCTCTTGAAATGAATTCAACGCATTAGAGTTGTTTTGACAATAGTTTGTTGTACGCCCTTTCAAAAGTGGTGTGTTGCATGTTATGTATGTAATCAGCCACATTTATGGCACACAGTGCTGTTTGTCACCACACAGCTAAGTCTGCTGTAACGTGACATGCGACGCCGTTCGCTCGTCTTTCTACCACAACGTCTTTGTCAGAACTATTCAAACATGTTTGTGTTATTTCACATGATAAGAATGAGAAGGCTGCGATCATGCATAATTTAGAGAAAATTAAGTGTACCACTGAGCAGGCGGGCTGCGAAAGGATACATAATGAAAATTGTGCGTTTATATGCATTTGGCCCCGAGTGCATTTGCGGTGAACAGATATGCTAATGAGCGATTGTGTATCGTAAGAATGTGTGTGCACGCCAGAGATTCACTTAAATCCATGCATATATCATTTGAAGTGTCTGTGATATGCTACTGGTTCAGCCTGCAGAACAAGCCGGAGGGAGGGGGCGAGGGGGGCGGAGTGTTGTGCAGTGTGTGTGTGTGTGTGTGTGTGTGTGTGTGTTGCCGAGTAAGAGACTGACCACTTTAGAGCCCGTGAATCACCGCTCTGCACTCGCCTGACACTGTGAGACTGTTTGCTCTTCTGAAATTAAAAAACGCTGCAGTCCCCTTCACCCCCCGCTTCTCCCTTGTCTCCGCCCTGTTTGCCGGGAGTTCACCGTCACCGAGCTGAGCGGCCATGACACCCCCCCTCCCCTCCTCCTCCTCCTCCCCACCCCCACATACGCACACCTCCCTTCATCTCTGTATTGATCACTCTGCTGCATGAGACCCCCTAATCATTTAGATGGCTGGATTTATCGGGATTAACCTAATAACAGCCCATCCACACAGCTGGTGCACACACACACACACACACACACACACACACACACACACACAGATGCAGACACACACATACTGATAGTACTGTAAGCATGCAAGTGCATGCTTACACATGCAAGTGTGTCCTGCTCCACGAGCCATAATGGGAAGTGATGCTGGTATTTACAGTAAGGACAGGTTCATTTCAGATATGGTGCATGTGTGTGGTTCTTATCAAGTCCAATCAACATCAAGTGCTTTCGACTACACCCCCCCCCCCCCCCCCCCCCCCCCCCCCCCCAACCACCACCCCAACCCCCCCCCCACACACACACACACACATACACACAAGGAGAATATGGTGTTTAGTATTTTGCTTACGGACTTCACAGCAGTAAAACCAATTTTCCTATTATTGGACTCAAATTTGTAATGAACAGTCGCTTCATCAAAAAAAAAAAAAAATTACTCTCCAGTATCTTTCCTTTACCTGTGATTGTATAACATGATTTTAAGATTACAGAGTAACTACATGTATTTTTAGCTGGTCATGACGTTAGAGTAGAAAATCCCAAAGAGAAAAATTGGTGTAAAATTATGAAGCTAGAGCTCGGAAAGAATAATGTCACTGTTCTATCTTGGGGGGGGGGGGGCAGTAAATGTGTTTGAATCACACCCCCCCACACACACACACACACACACACACATACACACAAGGAGAATATGGTGTTTAGTATTTTGCTTACGGACACTTCACAGCAATAAAACCAATTTTCCTATTATTGGACTCAAATTTGTAATGAACAGTCGCTTCATCAAAAATAAAACCTGTGATTGTATAACATGATTTTAAGATTACAGAGTAACTACATGTATTTTTAGCTGGTCATGACGTTAGAGTAGAAAAACCCAAAGAGAAAATTGCCAGTAAATGGTGTAAAATTATGAAGCTAGAGCTCGGAAAGAATAATGTCACTGTTCTATCTTGGGGGGGGGGGGAATTAAATATGTATGAATTTTAATGTGATGGCAGGCCAATAAATAAATAAATAAATAGTTAATCTGACATGCTTTCCACAGGAGGTGTCATGACTGCTGTGTCGATTATCTCCCCCAATGATATATTACGCCATGATAAAAGGAGCAAGGTGGATGTTCATTTTGTCTCCCAGCATCTCCACACCTGTCAGTTTGTGAATGAATGGGCTGAAGTCCTGCAGCGTGATCACCGCAGGAAGATGAGATGTCGATGTTATTGGGCTTTCCCTGCTAAACCAGGTGTTTTGGCGTTATTCTGGCGCATATTAGCTTTGTTTGGGCTAAACGAAGGTGGAGCTTCAGTCGAATTTTATAGGGGTCTCCTGGCTGTTTCAAACGAGGGCATTAATAAGACCGAGGGGGTCAAACATACGGCCCGCGGGCCAGAACCGGGCCGTCAGCAGGTCCAATCCGGCCTGTGATGTAATTCTGCAAGTAAGATTGCAGAGACGTTGATATATTGACCTGCACTTAGGGGGGCGCCTGTGCCACGGGTACAGTAAGTGTACACATTTTCTGAAAGTACTTGTTCACAAAGGGAACATGCTGTGCTAGGATTTCACTGGCCCCGCCCACTTGGGATCCAATGGGGCTGTACGTGACCCCTGAATTGAGATGTTCCTGACAGATGCAGGAGATGTCAATGAGTCACCGAACTGAAAAAGGCTCCGGTATCCAGTAAGGAAAAAAGGAAGTGTGGAGATTTAGTAGGGACGTGTGTGATTTCCATTTTTAATCAGCGTGTTGTGTAAATGTAGCACCTCTACGCCAAAATTGGATTTTCCACCATTTATGTTCTGGGGATTTTCATAAGGCAGGTGCTGCGGCTACAGGTCCTTCGAACTGACTCATTTACCGGTTAGATGATGTAAAATCAATCTGAGCGCACTGCAAAGACAGATTATGTTGTCTTCTTCCTCCTTGTGGGAAAGTTGCAAGTGGAAACATCTGCACATCAAATTCTCTGTGGGGGAAAAGTGGCATAATGGGACTAAGAGGTTATCACATGGAGATTCAGAGGTAAAGAAATATAATTTCCTCTTTAAGGGTCGTCCCTTACAGGGAGCTATAAAGTGCTAAGGCCTTTTCAGTGCTGAAGTCTGTCATTTACCTGATTCAATTCCAATGCACCACAGTATGTCATTACGTTCAAGCCAACCGAGGCAAACAAAGCGGAAGACGTTAATGTGGAAGTTGTATTAGTGAAGAGTAGTAGTAGTAGAATGTTGCCGTTCGAGTGGATCTGATGGTAAAACTCAGATTTTATATCATTTATTGCTGCAGACGACGACACGTGGAGGAGACGGTGCAGGGAGGACAGCTCATATGACATAGATTCCATCACCTGCGCTTCAATTTAGCCTTTTCCAGACTATTCTCTAATTCCTCTGAGATGTGCACCTCTCCATCTCGGTGTGGAGACTGTAGGGCAACGAACACTAAATGATGTAATTATTCATTCATGTTTTTCCCATTTATCGCTACTGATGACTGTGTGTGGAGGAGACGGTGCGGGGACAACAGCTCATATGAAATTGACGCCAGAATGTTCTCTTATCCCTTTATTTATCCACTTATTCATTTATTTATCCATGTATCTATTTTTCCCAGCCAGTTGTATACATGAATGGCCCTCGGGATGTGAAGTGAATTTCAATGCATTCGACTTTAGGGACCAATGACGGACTCGAACCGTCGCCACTATAACTGCTTAGATTTGACCTAAACCTGAATGTGAGTTTAAACCTTAAGTAAAATCCAAGGCTCTCTCTCTCTCTCTCTCTCTCTCTCTCTCTCTCTCTCTCTCTCCCTCTC
>JAFBJT010090181.1:148191-160596 GCA_016785325.1 Chascanopsetta lugubris
CCACTACACATTTCTCCTTTACCCTTTTACTGTTCCCATCTTTATTCCCCTCATTTCTCTTTGTCTTTTCTTCCTTTTTTTCCTGTCTCTATGAGTCAACTTCTCATCGTCTGCCTCTGCCCGGCGCAGAGTGAAGCTTGTAGGTGCTGCATCACCCTCTGTCAATGCTGCGGGGGGCGGAGATCAATCACTGAGCATCTAATGCAAGGCCTTAGTATACAGAGAGAGAGAGAGAGAGAGAGAGAGAGAGAGAGAGATGACGCTGTCCATAGGGAAATCAAATGATGCACTCTTTATACCACAGATACCTGTAGCTGCAATTCTCAGCTGTTGTTTAATCCAATCAATTCCTCTTGATTTATTCTATGGTCAGCGTTGTATATGAGTATCTTTTCCTTTATCAAACATTATGCAGTCCACCCGGCAGGGGGAATCAAACCCAGCCTTTTGAACGTCTTTATTAATATTTGTCAATAGAGAATGGTTTTTAAGCAGCGGGTGGGGCGGGAGATGCAGACGGGTCAATACCTGCCCAGTGTTTACTCCCGCAAGTCTCTGCAGCTCCTTTGGATTCAGTGCAGGTGACATTTATTTCAGTTCTGACCTTTCTCGGGAAGGCCAGTGAATCAGATCATTACACCTCAAATCTCCGGATCCTGCGCGCTAATACATTACTCACTGAAAATGAAATTGTCATCCTCCTCAACGCCCCCGTGTTTCCCCCCCGATGCTCCTGTGTTTCCCGCGTGTCATCCCCGTTAAAGATAGTGAGTGATGACATATTATTTGCACAATGTGGAGTTCCACCTGAAGCCTTTTAAGGCAGCACAATATATATATATATATATATATATATATATAAAACTCTCTGGACAAGAGAGGACATAATCCATCAAAACGGGGAAGTTCGGCGTGTTTGGCGTTCACCGTCTTATACGTGTGCCAGGTTCATGCCTCTCTGGCAGGATCAACTTCTAACCTGCCAATTATGCGGAGGATCGGACAGAAGCGTGTCTCTTCTCCATAGATTTCCTGCTGCCGCGTGCGGCCGCGGATTGATCACATCCAGCCGTTACTTGGAAACTGAGGCGGGAACCGGGGGGATGCTGACGGGCAGATAGCGTTTAGCAAACAAACGTGCTCACGGCCAGGGCTGCGCATGCACACGCACGACACCGGCGTCCGTCAGCGCACTCTCTGCTCGGATCGGAACGGTCCCGCTTCCCGTAGTGTCGTGTATTGATGCCCGCTTCTCCGTATATAGGCGCGTTGCCCCGCCCTTGTTTTGCGTCAAACCATTTATTCCAGCTGCCCCTCAGGCTTCCTGTCAAACAGCGGCGAGGTAACCCCCCCCCCCCCCCCCCCCCCCCCCACACCGCCCCGCCCCCTGCCGTGCACAGCAGGCCTCTATAAACAGCCTGTGTTTGTTAAAGATATGTCTGTAAGTGACGAACATATGTGCAGCGGTCCACTGAGCGTGAGCGCGTACGGGCTGCGTATGCGCTGATAATCCTAACTGCCTTCCGTGGTTACGCTGAAGGTGAAAGGCAGGGCATCCCGATCATTTTTAACCCCGCGCGTCACCACTATCACCAAGTCGTTGAGCTTCTCATTACCACGTTGGCGTGATTGAGTTTTATTTATCGGGCGGCAGCGGCGCCGGCTATTTTCAGACGCAGCTGCAGCTCGCTCGCTACATCATCATCATCGTGTGCTCCAATGGGCGTGTGTTTGTCCTCTGTTGGCTGGTGCGCGCGCAGGATTACGCCAAGTGAAGGGGCTCATGAAGGTGGGCGTGCAGGGACTGAAAAGGAAGCTATTGGAATTTCTTGCTGACACGGAGGTTTTTTTCACATTCAACATTGTACGATTTTGAAACATCTTGCTTCTATATGGGAATATTCTCTGGTTCCAGATGAAGGAATCAGGTGTATTTCAGGTGTGAAATCTGGTGCAGCTCCAGCTCAGGATCGAGTGAATGTGAATGTGATGCTTCAAGGCCTTAGTTGTAAATTCATTAAAAATGTTTAGATATGTTCATACATTATATGTAATTAGCACACTGACTCCAAATGTATACATCTCTTTCAAAGCTACACCACAAACACAGACCTTTCCTTTAAATCTGAAGCTACTCCTGAAGACAGGGGTCCGGTTTGTGAAAGCTCAGTGCCAGACCCCACCTGGTACTCGTCATAATTTAAAGGCAACAATCACTCATTATTGTGTGTTTTGATTAAATTCTTACCTTTATCAAATTTATAACGTTTTACTCAATTTCTTTATTTTATTTGAGCATATTTAACTACCAAGCATCACTTCCTAATTATTTTTCTTAACTTCCATCCTGGCCTAGCCTTTTGTGTGTTCTTCTGTATGCAGACTACAAGGGCAGTGATTGGTCGTTTTTGGATGAAGCATATTTATAGCACAACACCAGGGGACAAAGTGGACCTGGTCAAGGAGAGATTGATTGAGACAAAGTGCAGAGGTCTATTCAATCGCACGTCAATACGCTCGTCATTCTTTTTAGGCAAACACAGAGCAGCTCCTCAGGAAGACAAACTCCGGCCCACCAGCATTTCAGTGACGCACACACACACACACACACACACCTACGGACGACTGCGTAAGCTCCAGCAGTGCATAGGCCATAGTGGTGTTCCTACTGTGTAGCAGAATATAACTTTAAAGGTGCAGTGTGTAAGATTTGGTGACATCTAATGGTGAAGTTGCATGTTGTATCCATCACCTCACCTCACTCGTGACCCTTCCGAGCTCGCAGGAGACCCTAAGGTAGCCCCTCAGTTGTCATGAAAACCTCAACAGATGGTTGGCATGTCCACTCTGGGCTACCGTAAAAAAAACATGGCGGCCCCCTACTGTTGCACACTGCACCTTTAATCAAAACTCAAGCAGCCTGGCCAGCAAATTCACCATGGGTCAAGGGGAATAACCCCAATCAGATTTCAAATGCAGGCCTGATCTATAGCCGGGCTTCTCCCTCCGTCACCCTGCCTCCAGCAGGCGGAGCTGCAGGAGGCGGATCCAGCTGAGCTCCCTCAGACAGACGCGAGGCGAGAAAACAGAAAAACAAACGTCCCCTCTCTTTTATTCGCTCCGCGCTGACTGATGTGGGAAGCAGGTGGGCCGCTGCTGTGTTGAGTCATCTCTACATTAGGAGGATTGAAAAGACGGACGAAAAAAGATTTCATTCACGTCGTTGTTTTGCGGAATGAGAGAGAAAGACAAATATGTGGTACAGTAAACACAAAGCCCTAATTAGAGCCGCGCTGATTCGTAAGCAGATTTAAAGCTGACTGCAATTAGGCTGAGATGTTTGCGAGTGCTTCGAGTCAATGACACATGCAAATACAGTCAAGAGTTTGTTTAAATGATTAATGGAAGAGAAAGCGTGTTGGTAGTTGAGGGGAATGCGATGCACCCTCCTTTCACTTCCGGTAATTTGACACTTTGACTTCAGGATCGATGGAGAGAATCAGTGAAAGGGGAGAAGGTTCAATGATGCGGGCCCACTAATCGCTCACAAACCCCCTTTAGCCATTGACAGCCCCTCACTTTCGTCAGTCTAAATAATACAGTCTTTATAATTAGCACTGCTGATCTATACCTGCAGCTGCTTTGAGTGGTGAGAGACGAGCGTGAGAGAATCCTGCTGGAGACTCGGGCTGTAACATTCTATGCTCTTGTGACATCACATGGGAGTGGTCGCTCCCCTCTACACCAGGGGTGTACAACTCATCTTCACCGAGGGCCACATCAGCGTCATAGTTGGTTGTAATCGTGGGACTAAATGTAATTACTGCTTAAAATATTGTAAAATAATTGTCTTCATACTTGATTATCCTACATTCAAGTTACAAATAGTGTACATGCATTTACATCCATATGAAAATGTAAACACAAAATATGAATATGTTGCCGCACATAAAAAGTGGCATGTGTAATTAACTAGAGTTCCTGGTTCATGTTTGCTTTAGATTTATTTTTTATTTTTAGACCATCGTATGCCTTTAAGCTCTCGCGGGCCACATGAAATGACCTTGCGGGCCACATTTGGCCCACGGACCACGAGTTTGATACATTTTACATTATGTCTATGATACTTTTGTGGAATTGAAACGTTACATAGTGTTGGCACCTGGCATCACCAAAGTCTAATAGTGCCAGTTATTCTATGATTGGAATTGTATTCATGCATTATAAGCCTTTGCTGGAAACGTTGACTTTGCACTTTTCTGCTGCATACTCTGTGATCAGTATTTGTGTCGCTCTCTCCTGGTCTTGATGCAAAGCAACGTCCAGTACAAGACAGGTCAGTTTGGGATTCAAACTGCTGACCATCTGGTTTGGAGGTTGACCATCCAAATTAACATCTTGGATTATATTTCCAGTTCCTGAGAAAAAACAATCTTCACCTCATTTAACATAATTCCGACAGATTTGAAGATCTAATATTCATCGCAGGTCTTCAAATTGTATTCCCATGTCCTCTGAGGCACTGATATGTCGCTATTTACCCCGGTCGTATCCAGTTAAAGACCAATTACTAAAACATAGCAATTTCAAATCAACATGCTGTTGTTGCACAATAGTATGAATATGAGGCATAACCAGGGCTGCACCCAGTTTCCTTATCTATTCTTATTTTTTTTTTTATACTCTTCAGTTAAGCTTAGATTCCTGTTCTGAATCAACTCCATGCATCTCTGCCTCTGTGGGGCCGGGTCAGCTCCGATTTGAACTGGGCGTGTAGCAGCTGCCTCTGCATTTCATTGACCTACGCCTGTAATTACAGTGTGAAAATATCAGCTGTCCTCTCACGTAAATGTCGTCCCGGACTGAGCAAAGTTTAATCGAAACAGAAGCCCTCGCCTGTGCTGACACGGGGGTTATGAATGCTGATGGCGACGACGGGCCAGGTGGAGAATATATAGACGTCTTTTAATGTTACCGTCATCGCTCTAAATTAAAAAAAAATTATAACCGTGTATTAAAACACTACACGGGTCACAACCGAACAGCGTCATTTGAGGAACATGTCTTTATGTCCCCGCGCTGAGATTCATAGAAGCCCCCGCACATATTTGTGAAAGCTACAGTATGTGATGTGTTGACAGTCTCAATAAAAGCCTTTCACATGCTGCTACATATGGCCGAGCTTTCAAAGCCAGACGCGGAGCCCAAATTGCTCGCCAAAATTGCATAGGAAAGCTTGATGTAATACAGTGCCGGAAAGAAGATGTCATTTCAAAATTTACATTTAGAGAGATTTCCAACACGAATGCGCCTCAGCTCCAGATACTTTTTCATTGTCACCCTCTCGTTTTGTAAGATGGTGGAAATGCAGAATCAACCTGTTTCCCTTTGCGCAATTAGCGAAACCACGTTTTGCCTCAATCGCTAAGGGAAACTTAGGGTGACGTGCAAACACATATCGTTACAGGCGCAACAATGTCTGCAGCAATGTGACAGACGGTTGGAGGTCGAGTCACGGTTAAAGTCTATCAGCACATTTCCTCATATAGTTAATCACCTGCTCATGAAAACAAGCCCGGTGTTGTCTTGTGTGACTCATGTTGACATGGAAGCGATGGATGCAACACGCGCTAGTCACAGATGTTGGACGTGCGATGATCGTGCTATGCAGCGAATGCAATTCTGCTCTCACGGATGCAGCTGCATTCATCTAGTTTATTAGGATCCAGACAGGATGGCGCATAGACTGTTCATGAGGATGGATGCAGCCTCTGTGACGTCACCCATACGTTTCTGCAGAGCGCCTGTGAGGCTCATTGTGGGCGCTACATATTTGGCAGATGCCTAACTCCTCCTACTTCCCGCTTCATCCAAAAACGTTTAAAAAAAAGGCGGAGCACGGGTACAGCTGGGGTGGAGCCCGGTGAGATTGGCACAACATGCGCGATCAATGGCTAGTCAGACTCAGCTGTCAGTTATGGGATGTCTTCACTGGCATCAAATGACCTTTTGGGGGAGGAGCAAGAGGAGAGCCAGGTCAGTCAGCCTGGGCATTCGGTCACTGTCCTCTCCACTATCATGGAGAAGGCTCGGTTTATGACACCATTTGGTGGCAAATGGTGGCAGAAAATCAGGGCTCGCTTTTGGGGGATGACATAAAAAATATTTTTCAGTAAATTACAAAAATGAATCAAGAGGAAGCATGAGAGCCGCAGTGAAGTGAAGGGAGATGTTGCACTTCTACATTAGCATTGTTCATTTCTATTTTTAGCTGTAATCGGTCAAACACTGCTCGCAGCCGTTCCACTGGTTTCGATTATACCCTGCCTTGATAACAGCTGAAAATAGACCTATGAATGTTTGTTGTTGCCTGACACTTCACACCTACACGAGGCACATAAATCTTCCTTTTCATTGACACTGGCTGAAAGCAGAATGGCGGCAACAAAGGTTCGACAAACACATTCACGCTACAGCAGGATTACTAATAGTTCAGGTCTCTTTCCATTGGACGTGTCTGTCTTCTCTATCTTGTTTAAGCTTGTTCACGTACTTTTTGTGAAGATCCTCATGCATATCAATGTTATCTCCCTTTCTTGGATCAATAGAGTATCCGTCCCTGTTTGATTACGCCGAAACAAATGTCACTTATCGCAGCGTGCCTCCTCGCACAAAGAGCACCAGGCTTAGTCATAGAATCATCGGAACTCCAGATTGGTCTCGGCATCCTGGAGTGTGTGTAAGTGAGCCCTGACTTATCTCTCTTTGTGAGCCGCATTGTTGGCTGTCAGAATCGAAGCACAATAAATCTTCAACCAATGAGGAAAAAAAACAGCTGCTTTCTGAAAAACAAAAAGGAAGACTCCGCCGAAGACTTGGAAATGTAGGCAAAGGACGTTTGATGCACTCAAGGGAGGACAAGCCCGGATGTAACGTGTTGGAAAGATTCCAGGCCGTTGTTCCGGAACCATCACTGATGAACTTAAATATAGCTGCCTCAGTTACAGCTGCAGCCTGATGACGTGTGACGGAAATCTTCAGTACAATTATTTGTAGTGCAACATCGTGCTTCCGCTCTTCAAAGTAGTTCCAAGGCGTCTTCAACACTTCATTTTCTCAATATGTTACAATCCAGCCAGTGCGTGGTTGTTTACGTTGTCAGTCTTTTACATCTCCGCCCACTCAGGGACAAGTTTAAAAGAATTTGCCCACTTTTTTTTAGTCTATATCAAATACAAAGTTCGAATATGCTACTTTTTGAAACCCAGAGTGATAAAATCTCAATTGTATCAGTCTTTTACAAGTGATATGCAGCTGTGACTCTCCCTTAGCGCTAACCCACCAACAACAACAACAATGGTGGATGACTTGAAACTTCTTTTTCGGTGTGAACGAACGCCTCTTTTCTCACTTGCGTATTCTTTGCAAGGCGCCCAGGCACCTTGGTGAGTACTTTCCTAGCAGCGTTACAGCGCCATTCACAGGCCTGGAGGCCATACTACAGCAGTCGTTTCGCCTGGACAACCGCATCTCTTGCAGTGTTTACGGAATTAAAGGAGAGATCTTCTTCGTGCCCGCGAGGACAAGACCTCAGTCTCTGCGGAGAAATCCAAGGTGCCATCGAGCACCTCTGACTCCAGCCCCTCTATCTCTCCATCCGAACCTCGCTCCCATTATCAGTTCATCCCCTCATATCTCTCTGTCTCTCCCCCCATCAGTCCCTTATCTGTCCCCCTCCCTCCCTGCGGACCCCGCGGGGCAGTGCGGCCTCACCTGGGCTCCGTGATAACAGGAGGCACCGCGCTGAACGGCCGCAGACCTCGGTGGGAAATCAGTAATGGTCAAGCGCTTATAGATGGAGTGAAAAAAAGAGAATGCTGTGGCATGTGTCGACAGCCGCGGGGGCCCGGTGGAGGTCTTATTGGCTGCGGTTTCACTCAGGCCTGACCTTTCTCATTAGGGAGCCGGGGCGAGCGAGTGTCTGGCAACCGAATAACGCACCTCAGCCCCGGGATTAGCAAACGGCGCCCCGAGAAGGCGAGGCGAGAGGCGATGGAATAAATAAATAGTGTCTCACGCTGGGCAAAGCCAGGCACATCCACAACGTCGGGAAGCTTATCTGTTGTCCAAACACTCCAGCAGATTCAAATCCTGGAGGGTCACAGTCGGTGCTGCACGCTCCAAAATTTCATCTGATCCACTTTACTGGATTTATTCCGGTTCAACATCCACAAACCCCTGAGTTGTGGAGCTGGTATCAAGCGAAAAAACCCTGGGTGTTGGCATGACATGTCTGCCATCCCATACTTCTTCTCAATCACCCTCAAACCGACCAATGGGAGCATGTAGTGGAGGGTCGAGTCCTCGGGGACGGAACCCTGAATGCTTGCAAGTGCATCAAATGACTTGATGCAAACTGTTGCATCATCAGGGGAGTGTGTCCAGTTTCTGTTGGCTGCTCTGATATGCTTCGTTCTGCCTGCCTGCCTGGAACAGTGTGTGTGTGTGTGTGTGTGTGTGTGTGTGTGCGTGTGTGTGTGTGTCCGTCCGATGGGAGTGTGCACAGCTAAAGCAGAAACTACAGGTGTCGTGGTGAGTTAACATCAGCAGACAGCGCTGACAGAGGCCTGGCAGGAGCGACGGCGCTCGGTGCAGGAGGTTTTCACAAGTGAACGATGAGCGAGACACTAACTTTGACAACGTGAGGAGAGAAGGGACAAACGGAACAATGGTCCCATTTTGCATCTGCACATGTGGTCCAGCCGTGAACGCACTCATTTACGCGTCACGCTCATATGATATACACGTGCACATATACTGTACCTTTCATTTGGGTTTCTGCTCAGAGGAAAGTATCAGTGGATTACACTCAAATGTAATATATTTATTCTAATTCATCGCCCCGTGGCACATGTTTCATCCCAGTGATCTTTAGGTTATATTGTGTTTTTAAGCACCAATCAGAAGCTCTCAAAGTCTCGTTGTTTTCATTTCTAATGGCAATGAAGCCTTCTCCATCATCCTCCCGTTAATTTTTCATCCGTCATATCCTTCCATTTTGTTTTCTTATTACAGTCATTCATAATCGTATTCTAATCATCATCATTAAACTCCGGCCGGTGATGCATCATCATGCCTCCTCCCGTGTTGCCGTGGAAACATCCATGTGTCTCTTTAAAACAAATGAGCAGCGGTGCAGTTTCTCTGCAGCACACACACGTACAGCGCGGGAGCAACGCTAATACACACACATCATTCATGAGTAATGAGCAAAAGGCTGGCTTGTAATGAGTTCAACCACACACACACACACACACACACACACACACACACACACACTCACTTTACACATGTAGCGTATCAGCATAAAAGTTTAAAACTATAAAATCAGGATTAAACACAGCACATGCATATTGTATGTTAGAGTCTGCGTCTGCTGTAAGGGAGAGAGTGTGTGTGTGTGTGTGTGTGAGTGAGTGTGTGTGTGTGTGTAATAGTGTGTTTTATTCTGTAATAGAGTCTTTTATTCATACTCACATTTACTGTCAGGGAGTTATGGCTTCACATCAGTGATTGGGCCTCATTCCCCTCTTACTTGCCCTCTAATCTACCTCCTCTCCGATTGCCTCTCTTGTCTTTTTTTAATTATTTTCTTTTCCCAAATTTCCATTTCTCTTTCTCTCGAGCTGTCCTTTCTCTTCCTTCCCTTTTCATCTTTTTTCTTTATTTCCTTCCCTTCCTTTTCCTTTCCTCTTCACGTTTCCTTCCCTTTATTTCTTTTCCCTCCCCCAGACTTCCATTTCATGTTTAGTGTATGCTTCTTTCCATTCCTTTCCTTTCCTCTATTTTCCTTTCCTTCTCAAATCTCCAACTCTCCTTTCCACTTCTTACTTCATTTTGTTTTACTTTCGGTTTTCTCTCCCAACTTCCATTTCATTTTTTCTTTTCTTCTTTTCGTTCCTATCTCTTCCTTCTCATCTCACCTATCACTTTCCTTTCCTGTCCTTTCCATCACTTTCCCCTCTTCTCATTTCACTTTCTTGTCTTCTCCTCTCCTCCTCTCCTCTCCTCCTCTCCTCTGTTTTCTGTCACAGCTCTGGCTCCTGTTGAAGACAGATAACGGGAACGGGAGGTTTATATTTGCTTTATTGAGCGTTAGATTCACAAGTGTGTATTCAGCTCTGATGGATGTTCCTTATGAGCCGTGCCCAGAGTGCCAGCGTGCATGTGTGTCTATAGCACTGTGTGTGTGTGTGTGTGTGTGTGTGTGTGTGTGTGTGTGTGTGATGTAATGTGTGTGTAGGTTGTCAAAAGTGATCTGCATGGAGTGTAGAAATTAAAGGGTGAGAGAAAATCAAAGCAACTGGGGATATGTAAGTGTTTGCTTTACATCGGCCAATGGCTTCACGTAAACCCGGCTCCACTCTGAAGGATTGCGTAACACACGTATAACAATGACACCATGACACAATATTCAAATGAGTCTCCTCATCAGTGTCTCATTTGGGTCACAAAGGAGTCAGAGAGATCGGAGGGTTGGAACTGAGACATCGGTATCTATAGTTCCAATACTTGCCCCTACGACGTTATCCCTCTCTCCTATAGCCTCCATTACAATTCCACGCACATGGACAGTTATGCAAATGGGGCGATGACATCATTGAGACACTTCTTGCTAATCTTAGGACAACCAGTGGCTGCTTTTTTTCCCCACTGAGGAGTTGGCAATACTGGTCCATCTGGCTCTTTGCATTCTCAAACATCCTCTGCTTTTATTTTGAAGAGGATTTTTTTAAATGCGTCGCATTCATGAAAATGTCAGTATGTAATTGTTTTGTAGGATTTTTACGAGTTACAAAAAGGACCTAAATGTCTCACACTGCACCTTTTAAGCAATGGTGGCGGCTCCCGAAGCCAGACCAGTTGAGAGCCAGCGCTTTAGACTGCGACATTGTCACATGTTGTTTTCTCCCCTTTTCACCTGAACGTTTTCCAACACTCTGACAACACCGCTCGTCTTTAACACCAACATTAGCCCCTAATTAAACCATCTATTTCCCTTCCACTCCAATTTAACATTTCCTCTCAGCGCCGTGGCCCATCCTGACAGTAGAAGTCACGTACACTCAGCCGCACCACACATCATGGCCGCCATCTGCTCTGACACGCCTGCATGTTGTAGTGGCTCCCTGGAGACATCGCTGTGTGCTCCGCTCTGCTCTGGTCCTTAATGGGCCGGCACGAGAGACCGGAGTGCTTATGAAATGTAAAATGCATATGTGAAAACATAAAAAGCAACAAGTGGTGCCTGGGGCGGCTGTGAGTGCAAGACAACATATCATGCATGTTCTGGCAAACAGATAAACATGCTTTTATATATATATATATAGTATAAAATACAAAACTATAACACACAAAGATTAGTACTGAAGACTAACAGGTCCCTGAGGTGCTGGGAGGCACATGTGTGATTCTGGCTCGTGGCCCTTTTATTATGTGTCATCATTTTCTTTTGTCCAGTCAAGCGCCGTAGAAGTGAAACATCTTCTGATGCTAAGCTCGGGCGTCGTCAGTGACGGACCCTGGGGTCGCTGGGTGTCGCGGGTCTTTCCACCTCAGACGCCCTCACCCAGGCCCCCCAGCGGAGGGTGATCAAGGAGCTTGTGCCGTAGCAGCGCTCTCCCACGGACCCGCTCTCTTGATCCAGAGCCACCAGGAGGCTTTCTCTTCCCCCCATCTGTGCTGTTGTAGATGGCTCTCCTCCTCCTCCCCGACCCGGACCCGTCCGAGACCCGGACCCTTCTGACTCAGAGCAGGCGGCCCAGCGTGGGCTCTGGTCCCGCAGGAGACAACACCTGCACGTACCGAGCAGGAGAGAGAGAGGCAGAGCGAGGCAGTGGGGGCGTATCTTTATATAATCTACGTCATCAGCTGACTGAAGTCACGTGATCTGTGCTGGACTCATCTGATCACTGCTGCTTATACCTGATGGGTCCTCATCACACCTGCTGACCCTGCAGTGACGTCATCATCCGAACTTTCATTACAACTCACTATGCTGCAATCTGATTGGCTGTCAGTCCACGGCTGGCCGCCCCTGGACAGTAACAGACTGACAGCCAATCAGATTACAGCATCTGTTCGCTCTCTTGCTGATTGACAGCCAATCAGATTGCAGTATCTCCATGCTGCTTCATCTGTTTAGATTATTCATGAAATGTATTGATGTAATTCACAATTGTGTCATTTCTGTTTGTTTTTGAAAATGATATGTGATTTGACCTGAATTTGATGTCACATGATATACAACAAAATTAGTTCATTCCATATATTTTATAATACATGTGTGTGTGTGTGTGTGTATATACATATACATATAATATATAACTTATATATATATGTGGG
>JAFBJT010090181.1:170262-184420 GCA_016785325.1 Chascanopsetta lugubris
TGTGTGTGTGTGTGTGTGTGTGTGTGTGTGTGTGTGTGTGTGTGTGTGTGTGTGAGAGAGAAAGAGAGAGAAAGACCCTTTGAAAGAAAGGTCATGTCAGCACAAAGGCTCCACTCAGCAGAGCAGGTTATGTTTACACTCTCAGCAAAGTGATAATCACCTTCTGTCATTCTTCTCAACCATCGTCACTCCCATTAATTGCTTATTCTTCTTCACATGTGTGTGTTGTGTGCGTGTGCATGTGTGTGCGTGCGTACGTGCGTGCATGCATCACGGCCCACCCTGTTGTCGGCTGTTTACGTCACCTGGACAGACCGAGAACAGGATCTTCTCACTTTTCATTTGCCACCTCGACTTGTCTGCCACAAAGTCATGTATTTTCACGGAGTCACTCCGCCGCTGAAAGTTTGAGATGGAACTTGAAATTGAAGGATAATGGTTAAAACATCTGCGTGTCGGCCTAGATTTATTTTAGTTGTCACACAGAATCAAATTAAGTTCAGTGCAGAGAAACTTTCTTCAAGGAATAGACAGAAAATTAATACACCATGAGTCTGTTTTTTTTTGCATTTGCAGCCATATCATTGTGACAGTGATGGGTTGAGTGAATAATTGATTGTCTTGTTATAGTAGAAGTTGACGGTGGGTGGAACATAATATGTCAGCAAGTGAACATTTTCTATTTGATGTAGGGAGCAGAAAAATGGCAAGTGGGAGGAATTCATCAGATTTGACAAAGACCAAATAATGTGGTTGAATAGAGGAATTTGAATTTACAAATGTTCTTTTAGAGGAATTCCATTGGAATGCCATTGTCAGTTCTTGCACATTTAGATTAAATGTATATGATACAGTATGTTAATGTTCATAACGTATGGTTGTAGAATAGGGGTTGGCAACCCTAGACACACGTGCCACTAATGGAACATGCTCAGAGGGTCACCGCTTAAGCAATCACATTGGAGCGCTGCTGCTCATCAACGATCTTTACATTTCTGTAACTTTGTTAATGTTTGTGCGAGAGAGAATTAAAAAGGTTCCTGAAAGAAGAAGAGACAAGCTTTACAGGGATATTATGATATGTCATAAGAATACATGGGCAACAACAGTCCAATGATAGGCAAGAATTGATAGACATGCAGAGCTGAGCAAAAAAGCATAGTAAATTTTTATTTTTTGTTCTCATTTGTTATAGTTATTATTATTACTACCTTAATGTGCTCATTTATTGGTAATGTAAAAATGTATTGTACATTGAAGTGATTATAATTACATGAAAATGTCTCTATGTAATTGTTATGTTTAGAAGTGACAAAAAATGAGCCAAATCTTACATATTGCTCCTTTTAACATATAGTTTAACTTATTATTGTTTATGGCACACAAATGACAAGAACATTTCAAACTGGCACTCGTTCAAGTTGCTGATCCCTGTTCTAGAACAAATAATCTGTCTGAAGCTAATCTCATTTATCACACAGATTATTGAATTACCTTATTATTCCCACAATATATGTGCATCTCTATCATTCATGTTTGGCCTGCAGGTTCGCTCACTGTATATTTGTGTTGACATGGTGACTCGACCAGAACGATGGACCAGATGCCCTCCACACTTTCGTTTTCAGGTCCAGACAAACATGGAACGGTTTAAGTGTGAAATTGGTGTTAACGGCTGTGACCAATGACGTCACACACACTCACACATACACATACACATACAAAAGAAGACATGCACATGGACAGACAAGATGACATGAGAAGGCACATCTGCTCCTTATTTCTCTCTCTCTCGTTTGCATCAGCCGCACAAGAGGCAAAGGTTGCAACAGAGGGGCATTAATCGCTCAGTGGATGTGTCAGTGTGTTATCATTCTGGGCTGCAGCAGTGATCTATGTGTTGACAGTGCAAAGTCGTGTTCCTCTCTTTCATTTCAGCATCTGGCCTGAAGCTTGAGGCTTGTTTTGAATTTGAATTTTTGGTTTATTCTTGTCCTTTTTTTTAACTCTTGATCCAGTGACAGGAGTCAGAGTCATAACCATTGCGGAGTAGTCTTTTTGAAAAATATGAATAATTTATCACACAAAAACACATGAGTGCACTTGATTTCACATTTTGTTAGCACCCGGATTTTTTATTGATTAAATCTGATCTCAGGAACTACTATAAGCTGCGGTGTTACTGGCTAAGACTGTTAGAGGATACTTCTCAACTCATTACCAGCTAATTGGTTGAATGTGCATACACAGTGCATACAGTTGGAGCTGTGTGTGTGTGTGTGTGTGTGTGTGTGTGTGTGTATGCGTGCAGGGGTGGAGCAGTGATTTTAAATGTGGAGATGTTCCAGGGTTCGCACATGAGCACCTCATTCTGCCTTTGGCTGTTTCCTGCTCCAAAATGAATGTTCCCAGACAATATTCAGAGGCTCTTCAACATAGAGTCATTCATTATGAACATATTAATTTAAAAAAAAATTTAATCTGTTATCAATTTGTAATATGAACATATACCAAACATGTGTGTTCATGTATTGGTATGTATGTCTGTCTCAGGACTTGCCATCCAATTTCCACATTTTTTCAAGTTCTCCTCAGACATCCATTAATTTCATACACAACATTCAAAGCACTTTCATCATCCACCTTGTCACATTTCCCACATTTAACACACTTTAAACATACAGAGGACCATCGCTATGGAACAATTTAGCATTTCATCATCAAAATTAATATCTACACTGGCTTTGTTAAAAAAACAACGGAAATGTATCTTATCTTTCATTTTGAATGTCCAAAAAAAGATAAAAGAAAATAACATCACCCCAATTATGGGTGAAAATCTCAAACTATAAACACAGAATTTATATATCATATGTGTATGAATTATACGCTTGTTGTGAGAATACACTTAGCCTCAGCACCAGAAGTATAACTAAGTTCTTTACGAAAGGGAATAAGACATTCGTCTGAATCAAACCATAATATACAGCCACTCTCTGAAAAAATAGTTCACACCAACATCTGCGAGCGAGTCACGAATCCATAACAGTTATATTGCATGTTAGGTGAGGGGTAATCACTTTACCTATTGAGCTAAATACCCCTGAAGTGTTTTGGATGAATTCAATTCAGGAAGAGTGACACAAGCCCCGAAGCCTCGAGATCATTTTCCCAGCATGATTGGGTGAATGTACGTTCAATATGACCAATGCCTTTTCATGCAGCGTAAGGGGGGCTGAGGTGTGCTCCATTTTTGTATGCTGGTGCACTGCGAGGGTGGGCAAACGGGTTTACCTTTGGAAAATGTTGGGGGGGCGGGGGGGGGGGCGTTCAAGCAGGTTTAGGTCAGAATTACATACTAAATAGTTAAATGGCTTTATCAAATCTTGAAGACCACTTATAGCACTTTACAGTACAGTCCCATAAACATTCATACTGTGCATCTCTCTCTCTTTCTCTCTCTCTCTCAATATATATATATATGAATACATTTTGTATATGTGTACTATTTGTGTATGTATAAACAGCAATATTGATAAAAAAGTGTGTGATAGAATAATGACAATGCAATAATCATTAAATAATAATCAATGATTATTTTAGAAAATTGTATTTTGAAAACAAAACAATTAATTAAAAGTAATTTCTACTTCCGCATTGTACTCATCCAACAGACCCAGACGTTGCTGCTTGATGACAACCTGGTGTTTTGGACCCCAGGTGTTCACAGTCTGTTCTAAACTACTGCCAATTAAGGCCAATATTCAGTCAAACTCAACACTGTCAAAGGCCAGTGAAGATTAGCTTCGGCTTGTGGGTTACATAAGTGTCTGTGACCTCCGTATATCTGTTATATCCACTGGTTTCAACCAGCCTCTCATCTCCTCTCAAGTCTGTCTACTTGCTCCAGCTGGTCACTGCAGATGGCTATTCTAATAGAGAGTGATTATCAAGGTTTCAAGGAATTTTGGAACTGTGAAAAGAAAAAAAGGAAGACAATTTTTAAAGTGAGGGGCTGTGGAAAAATGGTGCGTCCTTGGACAAGGTGAAGGTAGATGAGAAAGAAGAGGCTATTTCAAAATCAAATCAATATAAAACATTCTGTAATTTAAAGGGTAGTATATTACAAAACTACCCAAGCACATACAATAGAAGAACTTCTTGTCACTAAGCTACCTAAAGAAGAAGTACAACCTATTTTGTCAAATCTTTGTCTAATTACAATGAAACTTTGTATACTCGTTTTCAATACCACCCCACAGCACCATGTACAATTTGGCAAAAATTGGCCACTAGGTCGCATAATTGATAACAAGTATTTACAGCCCATGAACTGCCCATCTGATTTATTTGTAACTTGGTAGATAAATGAATGCAGTGCAATACGGACAAATGCTGCCTAATGTATAATGAAAAGGACCCGCTCCTGATGTAAAAACTATAAATGACTCATAAATAATTTGTTCCAATGAATGTATAGCAATGAAAACAAAACCAGTATAATTCTATATTCAGTGTTCTAATTTGAAAACAAATGCAGCACATTCTTACACATTGTCCTTTTAATAATAACAAGCGCTGGTGTAATACCTGTTCTACACCTAACTCTTGTGTGAGCTACCTAGGAATGGTTTCTGTCACTGATGAGTCCAGCTAAGAGTTTAACAATAGACTGTCACTCTCTCTTGCAGGAGTGTCAAACATACAGCCCGTGGGCAAGAACCAGCCCACCACAGGTCTGTACATCCAAGGTGCAATGCCCCACCCTTTGGTGGCTCGTAAGCTATGTCAGTGTTTATGGAATTTTTTAAATAAAATTACTTTGATATATGTTACAAGTAGTTAAACTGATGCTCTTTTTGAATTATAAAATATTCTCCTGATGTGTTTATTCAAAGCCAGCTGGGTGCTCTCAGAAAAATGATGCAAATGGAAGAATGTTAAGATGGAGGCCTATTTGTAGCAGAGAAAAATCTGATTGTCTGCATAATAACCTCAGTCGAACTCTCCAAACTCCCTTCAGCTTGTGCTTCATTTGGAGCTTCTCAGCTGAAATAACACAACTGACGCACAAATATGAAACACATAGCAATGTAAACATTCTCACCTTGACCCCCCCCCAATATCCACAATGGTCCCATTAATAAACGTGGTGAGGTGATCATGATCCACAGGGGCTCCATGCAGCAAACACAAGGTTGAATCCATTATGTTGTAATATACACCAGCCTGAGTGTCTGTCAGGGAAACCAAAACAGTACATATATCAAACATGACATCCATATAATAGCTTTCTGCTTTTAAATCTGCACACAGGCTGACGATGCTGCCTTATAGGGGAGGGAGTAGAATATCAACATTTTGTTATTGTATATTATCTTCATGTGGAATTCACACCAGTGCACACACACACACGTATATCACTGCAAACTATGTGTAGGATGTTTCCTGTGAAGAGAGCTTCAAACTCGGCAGGAGTTTCCTTTGATTTCATATCAACCCCGAACCCTCACAGACTATTTCCTGCAGCTTGCTGGTCTTGAAGAGCCTCCAACCACTCTATGACTTTTAAACCCTGTGTGAGCATGGATGTGAATGTTTAAAGTGAGTAAATAAGTGCTGCCTTCACTGTGTATATATATATATGTATATATATATATATATATATATATATATGTTTTGCTTAACTTTTGCATTGGATGTTGAGTGACTGTTTAAAATAATGATTCTATTCTATTCTAAAGCTGTATTTTTTTCATATGACAAGCTTTCACTGTGTATATATATATGTATATATATATATATATATATATATATGTTTTGCTTTCCTTGTACCCCAAAAGGCAAACTGATGCTCCAGCTCCCTTAGTGGGCAGTGGTTGTACTCGGTAGCTTAGCTCTGCTGGGGCACGTGTGTGTGTAAGAGGGTATGTAGCCACGGCCGGAAGCTGGCTGTCTTTATTAATGTGATTATTTTCTTTCAAATTATGCTCAATCACATCTGGTGAGTAGTAGTTACATGTCATTTAACTAAACGATCGTAGTTGTTGCTATAAACAACCATATTTGGAAGATTTCATCATGTTCCTTTATAAGTCAGCAGTTCCTGATTAAAATGAGTCTTTTTCAACCAGCGTCTTTGTCGTAGTTTCTGGTTTCTCACGATAAAATCGTTTGATGATGAAACAATGTATTTTTGTAACATGTAACTAACATACCAGAGCAAACTGAATAAACACTTTCTCTCATTCAACATGATCCCACCCTGGTGATTACAGCACAGGGGCGGTCACGATGGCAACTGGCCTCTACAATCACATTAACAGACAAATGCCCCGCTGAGCCCATTGTTTTACATTTTCACATACGCCATACATGGAACTGCACTGAGGGGAATCGTGTGTGTGTGTGTGTGTGTGTGTGTGTGTGTGTGTGTGTGTGTGTGTGTGTGTGTGTGTGTGTGTGTGTGTGTGTGTGTGTGTGTGTGTGTGTTTGTGCGTGCGCCTAATCACATAACTTCATGTCCACTCACGCTTACTATGTTTTATGTCAGTACTTGACTGGTCCCAGTCGAACTCATGTTGCTGGCATCATAACAATGACAGTCACACATGTCATGGATAGGACACATGACATACACTCCTGTTCAAGCTAAAGTGCCATGTCTGCTGCTGGGATTCCCTTTGTCATGTTTCTGTGCCTGTCAACATGTCACAATAGATTTTAGTGGACAAAAGATATAAAGCAATGGAAGAATTTTACTTCTTCTCACAGGCACAAGTAATCTGCCAAACTATTAATATATGACGATACACTTAAATATTATTTTACAATGAACTAAACAAGCCAGTGGGTGTGGGGGTAGTAAATGACTGAATACATAAATAAGCATATTAATACAATTATTGACATACATATATAAATCAAATTGTTTATAATAATAAAAAGATTAAATTGTTTACATAAATTAATATATAAATAAAAAAATATACCTACATACATAGATACAAAAATAAAGGCAAAAATTAATAAATACACAATGACGATGTTTTACCACAGTTTTAGTTTATGTGAACATTTATATTCGGTGCTCTTCTAGTATGAAACCGTTAGCAAGCCAGATAACTGGCAGAATTGCACAAAAAACTGCGATTCCTGCAGTTTTTGGACATAAAACTATAACTTTCCACTGTCTAATTTCTAGTTGTCCTCTCTGCAGAAGGGAAAGGAGTTACATAGTTCGATCGTTGAACATCTTCAATGGTCCCAGTCTCTCTTCTACCAGAGACTCTGGTTCCAATCCCTTGACAGAGTGAGTCTCCTCGCTTCAGCAGCCTTCACTATACAACAGCATAAAAGATGATGCTGGACACCACAGTGATAAAACATCTTAAATTAGTGAATGAATACTAGGTTCCTATATGCTGCTGATCTCATTGTTACCCTGTAACAGTTTCCCTTTATGTGTTCTTGCCTTAATTTATTTTTCCTGTTCTTATCTATTTTTTTACTTGTTCTATTTTAATCTTTAATTCAAGAAACCTATTGGAACACTAGGTTCTGATATGCTGCTGATCTCACTGTTCTTTCTTAACTTGTGCTATGCAATGTATTGCCCTGCTGCTTGTTTCTCATTGTTTGTTCTGGAGAGCGCCCTGAATTTGCCTTGTGCATGAAAAGTGCTGTATAAATAAATTTGACTTGACTTGACTTGAATTCTAGAGATTGTACCACGTTGAATACAATATTTCCCAATGTTCCCCACATTGTGTATAATTTGTTTCCTCTAATGATATTCATACCAGTCCCATCTTCATCAGGGGGCCTATACCATCATAAACATGCACCATTTGCACAGAGTTCAGTACATGCACCATGAGTATAGGTCAATTGGATGTTTCAGTTGTTCGGCCATATAAATGGTGATGTATTTGTTCCTGACTGGTTTGGACATTTATCATTGTGACATGTTTACAACTACCTCACTTTTTAGTGATCATGGTTTACGTCTCAGCAGTTAGCTCAAGTGTCTGGGGAGACTGTTGATGGTGAGATTCAACATGCCGTCACACAAACCAGTTCACTTAGTACAGAGAGGTGTTGAACTCATTTTAGTCAAAGGGCCACATTTGCCTCGGTTTAAACCAAGTGGGCCAGACCAGTAAAGTCATCACATAATAACCTATAAACAATGACATTCTTTTCACCAAACATTACGAACAACCTCCAGCATGAACATTTTGCTTGCTACAGCTTCTGTAATTTTAAAACTTTGCAAAGTCACCTTTGGGGGCTGATTGTAGTCCCCGGCAGGCCAGTCTTGGCCCATGGGCCATAAGTGTAACACCCATGACTTATTACACACAATTAATCACCAAGCTCACAGATAGCTTAAAACCGCTATCACCATTTAAGTCCTCTAAAATGAAATATTAGTTCACTAGAAAGTTTAGTGAATGTATATTTATATTATAGTATTTTAACGTTTCTGTTGGCTTATTTAAAGGTTCGGACCAGAAGCTGTTTGTATGTAAAATGTAAGATCTTGCGCCACAAAAACGCCATCTACTATTGATAAATGGAACAATATAAACACATATGAGTGGTTTGTATTTTGTAGAGGAAATGTGTCTTTCTGCCATAATTAAACCAGCCTTCGTGATCAGTATTCATTAAGGTGAACAGAGTCTGCAGCAGAGACTGTGTAAAAACAGTTTATTATAGTCCACGTCAGGTGGCAGATCATTCACCTCTTCAATATTTAGCGGTGCTCATTTATGCACGACAGCAGAATTACAGATGTGTGCAGTGGTGGTGAATAAAAAATGAGACATTTTCACTTTTTTTTGCAATGATTTACATAATACTCAAAAGAGTAACACAACATTTGCTAGCATTAAAGTTGCTGTGTGTCATTTTTATAATTTCTAAAAATATTACAAAACAATTTCATACTGATATTTTCATGAATTTATAATCACCTAACTATTTGTATTATTTCTCCCATTACCTTTAAATGAGCCCATTAATGTATATTTATGTGAGGAGGGGGTCCTCTCTACGGGGGCCGCCATATTTTTTTACAGTACCCCAGAGTGGACACACTTGAGGTCTTTTCAGTTTTAATGACAACTGAAGTCTACCATAGGTTCTCCTGCATACTCAGACATGTGAGGGTGAGGTGATGGTATCAGTAATCTTACACACTGCACTTTAAAGTCAGCAAGACGGGAGGGCTAGCAGTCATCAGACAAAAAAAAAGTACAATGTTTAAAACCATTTCTTAGGTGTCAAAAGCAAATAACAGTTCCTCCAAACCTTTGTCAGTGAAGACAGATATTAACTTAGCAGATATCAAGCGTTTCGATGCCCCATAGACACAACATGTATTTTGAGCACCAGTTTAAAATGAAGAAAAGTTTGTAATTGTCCGTGAGCAATGCAGAATTTCCATTCCCTCTTTTCTTTATCTTTATTTACTCTGCTTCTCAGGCTACTGGCAACAGTGGACTGTTGTAGCTTTCATTATGCAAATGAGTGAATTTCAAATGCGTCCAGTGGGGCAAAAATAAAAACGATGGCACAAATGTGATTCTCCCTCTGATAAACCAGTGTTGTAATATGTATGGCTCATTGAGTCGGTGTAAAAACAGACAGAGGTACTCAAGAGATCAGCACTTTAAAGATGTAGATGATGGCTAAAGAATGAAGCTGAGCTGTGGGGAGTAAAGTAGGTGGAGAAGTTTTAACATCAGGCAGACTAGACAGGATCAAATCTTAATCTGCTTCCCTGCCTGAGCGTGATGAAATCGCTGGTGCTTGGCGTGAAGGGCTCATTTCCGGGTGGAATGTTCAGCCATCGCTCCTCATGCCGCCATCCAACTTTTTCATTTTAATTTATTGAACGTCTAATTTTCCACCAAACGCTCCCCTCCGACCTGTTCATTTAGGAGTAAAATACAGTGTGCTTCATTTCATGAGATGTTATGGTTCCAGTTGTATCAAAGAATGCTGGTGTCAAATCCAGTCATCCACTTGGATGACTAAAGTAGAATCAGAGCGGCTGCATTATACCCACAGACTGTATATAAAGATACATCTGTGACATCACTAGTTAGTTTCAGCCGAGTGGCGAACCCTGCCGTATGGAGGGAGCGGGGGGTTATTCTAGGCACACCTTCCTCCGCATTGTCCACCCCCTCTCTCAGGCCACCCTCACAGGGCTGGCGGGTGATCGCCCCTTGGTCACCGGGGGATCGGGGCTGACCTCGGCCTGCCACTGGGTGGGGACTTGGGGTGCTGGGCGGCCAGTGACGGGCTTGGTCTCCTGGTGCTCTTGGCACTGTGGCCTGCAGGCCCTGCTCAAGCCAGGGGAGCGGCCTGGGCTTGCCTGGGGGGCCCCTTGCTTCCGTGCTCCATTGGACTGCCGCACTGGCCTGTGCGCTGGCCCCTTCCGTTGCTGGCTCCGGGCTGTCTCCTGGGGCGGGTTCGTAGTCTGCTTCCCTGTGCTGCGCCTCAGGGGTCTCCAGCCCTCCCTGGTGGCTGCCGTCGGTACCTACCTGGGGCGGGCGGTGGGGTTTCGTTCACCTCTTAAGTTGACATGGGAATCTATGGGTATTTGCTCCCTTTTTGGAGTCAGCCCCCAATGGTTAACTATGAACAGCTTTTCACTTCCTATTGTGCCACATCCATCTGCACCGGAGGTTGCCCCTTGATTATACCTCGATCACTGTCACATACAACCAAAATGCAGTGCATCTCCAGCTGTGACAGAAACAGCCGCGAGTGTAAATTCCTGGTTCAAGCCCTTCTGTGCTGAATGGAGGGAGGCGTTCTCAATCTAGTTAGTTTAATTCTGTTTAAAGAAGAAGGGAATGAGAGCAATAACACATCTGTTTCATCATTCCAAAGCCTGAAGCAATGCAATAACACAACTCTCAGTGTTCCACCATCCGTCTGCCTCTCATGAGATGAAAAGACATTTCGGGGTGTGTATGTCGGCAGTATGTTCAATCAGTAGTTCAAAGGTGCAGCTGATGTCATCACCTTCCAATATGGCCCGGTTTGATGTGTTCCAATTAATGTTCCATTGAAAACAAAAGAGAGTGAGAGGTGTTAACTGGTGTAGGAATGCATCTATCTGTGGTTCTGTTTCTTCAGCCTAAAATGTAGTCAATAGATACTAAATGATTTGCCATGGTAACATGCCTCAAGTGTGGTGTATTGTGAGGATTATAATGTAAATGTAGACATGAAAAAAAGCTCTTTTACCTACCTAATTACCTATGATGCAAATGTGAGTCATTATGTATTTGGATATTTATAAAATATTTGTATTTATACAATTATTTTGTGCAAAACCTAGAAGAAATAGCTTCTTGATACAGGAAATACCTAAAAGTATAAATTCAGAATCGTACGCAAAAATATTCTCATATAATACTAGATCATTTTTTGTAAAATATTACATCCTTGTGGTTTTCCTCTGACACATTTCTTTGAATATCATGGCAGTTCCTCCTTAAATTGTACTGTTACAATTTCTCTTTGACATGGCCACACTACTCTATAACTTAAGTTAAATCCGTGCTCCCCTGTCTAAGAGCTTGCATTGGTAGGTAGACAGCAAGTGTCCTTGGTGCCCTGTGGGGATGATATGTGATGATACAATCCTTAAGTGAAAATGAGGGAATGTGACCCCAAAACAATATTATTAAAATCCATTAACATGAGATGAGTCTGGCTCAGGTTTGGCTGTAGACCACTCTACACTCCACTAAGGCTTACCTTAGCCAGTGACCAGTGACCTTATGCATTCAGAGCACATTCTCTGCTACTGAGCTACACCCACCCCATTTACCCTGATGAATAAGTTAGTCAAAGCCTTGAAGCAGTTACGTCTAAACCCTCAATCAAAGACCATGTTCTCCTCATGAACTGACATTGCTTGACAGAACTTATTACACTTACATCAGCATGCAACTTGTGATAGTTTCACTTATAAAACAAACTGAAAGTCAATATTGAATCTCATAATTATTTTTTTATTACACTTTTGCCATTTAAAAAATGGAAATAATCTCAACAAAATCGTACACACTGAACCTTTAGGATGCAGCATGAGGTGCGTGAAACCAAATGTCCTTTGGATCTGCACAATAAACTGTAGAGATAAAGCAACATACCTTCCAGGTGGTTATGAGGCCCATTATTCTTGGAGACCTGGACTGAAACCACCTTAACCCTGTGTCACTGAATCCCTTTCCCAATGAGCTCCCTGATAATATACAACATCACAACACGATCTCCATGCTTTACCACACCAAACACCCTCTAGGAAGCAGCCCTGAACCAATATTATTGCTCATATCTCTCTGTGATATCTACAGATCTCATGAGATCCCTTGTTCTCCATCTACACATTTCTTTCTTTTCCATTTCATGTTCCCTCATGTTTATTCAAGTGACACGTGAATGCTGTGTGTTTGTACAGCGTGTGTACGGTGGATTGCTTAGCAATGACTATAACAGGAGAAAATGACTTACAAGTATGCACATGCTGACTAAGTAATACCATTAATAACCACTTATGCTCAGACTCAGTGACATGAAGGGAGCATCTCCGCGCCACATCTTCTTCTTGTTTGAGTCGACAGTGTAAATCCTAATAATTTTGTGTGTGTTTAGATGAATGGCTACTTTAAATTTTGGAGATAAATATAAGATCTTCAGGTAGCCAGCATTTCAAATGTGTGAGACAATAGGGACAGGAAGAGATATTCCAAGTTTTTAGTCATTAAGTGTAGTGATTCTTCACCTGGGGGTCCTGGCGCTCGCAGAGCTCATGAGACATTTTTGTGGAAAGTGGGAAAACTTGCAGTTCATAGCGTGGCCACTTGAGGCTGGCTCCAAGAGCGAGTCAATCTCCACAGACTGCCATGTCGACTTAAGAGGTGAATTGAACATGTTTAAAACCTGGTATAAACTATAGACTATAACTTCTAACTTGCTTTTTATCATTTTTTGGCCTCTTGAGTGACACCTGGGCTGACCTGCCACCTTCTCTGGATGCTGTGACAGCACCATAGGCCCACCCCAGCTCTACCTGTGCTCTGCCTCTTTCCCCGTTCTTGAGTGAACCAGGAAGTAGGAAGAGTTAGGCATCGGCAAGATGGCGACAAGTGACTTGCCCACAAGGAGCTTCATTAGCACTCTTCAGAAACCTATGGGTGACATCATGAACGCTATGGCCATCTTTATAAACAGTTTATGGTGACACATCACCATCAGCCATTGTTGGACATTTCCGTCATGCTTCTTTCAGTCATATCACCAGCTAGTGGAATCATAAGGTAGATGTACTGTATTTATCCTGTCTATTTCAACTGCTCAAAGTGCTTTATATTGCAGGTCACATCCACCATTCATTCACGTATTCATATGTGGCTGTATAAACACACAGTGCCGACAGCTTTGAGGAGTAAAGTAGCTTTTTCATCCACAGACACTTTGACAGCCACAAAGGAGGAGCTGGTGTTCACCATCATTCATTCAAATTAAAGAAGTCATTCACATACTTCAACATCTCATATAAAGTGGCCAATTGTGGTATTCTCATTTTATTCTCTAGTTTGATGAGTTGCACAATTTGTAATCAGATTGTTTTCATTCCTTTTATTCTTTCTCTTTTCTGTGTTACGTTTCTCACTGCAGGGGGCACAGGCTCCGGCTGTAGCTTTAGCATTCATTCAGCAGAATTAGCTGAGTTTGGAGAGGTGCAGGGACACTCAAACTAACTAATGAGTGAGTTTCCACTAATTTTCAATCTTATTTAAATTTAGTATGGTCTCTCAATTAAATTTGAGTCTGCCTACAGCAGTAATTACCTTGGAATCTTTAAAAAATAGTATAGACATTCCTGAGAGTCTCCCTCCATTGAGTGCCAATATAATGACTTGTGTTTTTGGGCAAATCAAGAAGTCCTTATTGCACTAGATCTCCCAATAAAAATCAATTAGGATTTTGCATATATAATTTAATATAACAAAACTAACACTATCTTTCAAGCATTTTGACATGTTTTTTTGTGTGTGTTTGAGATGTGAGAGGAAAAAGCATAGTTTTCCAGTTTGTAGTAAACATATATTTAGATCTGTCA